>JAVYIG010002570.1:0-239348 GCA_035222895.1 Strongylocentrotus droebachiensis
CAGGATGAAACAACTGCAAGAAATATGTTTTTAAAAAAGTGTAAGAAATAGCTGGATCTTAAAGAATGATACTATTCAGATTCTGTGATGCTCAGAATTAAGAGTCTTTACTTGCATCTCCTACCTAGCCGCAATTAGATTGTACGGCAAACGCTCGGTGAATAATGTGACGCAGTCAATATCCTACACTAAACAAACTCTAAACTCCAACTCTAGACTAAACATAAGCTTAAAGTGGAAATTCAAAGAAAATCACAAATATGTCAACTAATGTATCACTAGAAACTGGTAAGCTAACAGATGGCCATCGTCCAAGTTTTTTAGGTCAACTACATATCTGGTGATTTATAAAAATACAAATACAACCACCTACATAGCATCTGGGATATACGAGAGATTCGCAAGAAAAATAACGATGTTTTAATAACGTCACATAATGGACCAACACTGCCCAAGCAGACGACTACCCATAAAGAATGAACATAATTGCAAAGCTATTATTTCTTAAATTATTATGAGTTTAGTGTATATAAATGTGATGGCATTTCAAACCTTTCAAAAGGGGATATGAAAACGATTCTGATAACTAAAATCTTTGGTTTGTAATTACAAAGGATAGGGGGTTATTTAACAATCATAGAAACCAGACTTTCAAATTGAAAAACCTCCAGAATGATATTAAGGACGGCATTTGTTCCCTCTTGAAACGCCGCACATACCGCGGTGTGTGCAGCTGAATATACAATGGCGTTTTATTTTGTTTACAAGCGACAGATTCTTTTATTTTTGTATCGCTGCATTTGTCATCAAAATAAAAACCATGCGCGGGTTTAGAGTGAGGCAATAGATTATACATTTAGCCTGACGGTAGTGAAGTAAGAGAAAGAACTCCAAGAGAAGATGAAAACACAGGCACTGAAAATGTGTGATGTCATGGGACATCATGTCCATACTGTGATCTCACACATCTCAGCAGCGTTCGGAGAGCTCTTCAGGTTCTATGCCGGACTGTATTTCAGTGTTTTGTAATTTATAATAATCGTTACTTAGAATGTTTTCAAGCATTGAATCTTGATAACCTTGTCGAATCATAGTTTCAACTTTGCAATAATATAAATAAAGTTAGTTTTTAAAATCAATGAATATCTACTTTAAATCTAAATCTGACCCAAGACCGGATTGCAACCCTAATCCCTAACCCTGTGTATTTGACGAAATAAAGCGTAGAGCAATGTTTGCCAAAGCAAGTGTCGGGCCTTCTCGAGTCATTTAACTATTCATAGACATTGCAATTTATAACTCCAGTTAAAATGTATAGCACGTTACATGAATGTTTGGATTATAATTGTAACGACAGGAGAGTATATGATGGAGGGGCGAGAGGGGCAGGGGGGGGGGGGGGGCAAGAGGGGCAAGGGGGGGGGGGGGGCAATTTGCCCACAGTATGTTACCAAGTACAATGGAATAGTGAAATCATATATCATTGAATGAATCAATATCCATGCTATTTCCTTTGATCTAAGCTAGTAGTATAAGTTTGTCAAATTGATACAATCATCAGAAATACTATAATCTTGTATGTAGTCAGTCAAAGTATGGGATAAATTACCCTTGAATAGCCCAGTTTATGAATATAATTATGTTCATTTCACTTGTTATTTTAAAAAGAAAAAGAAAAAGGGGAAACAAAACTATCATTATAATTCTTATGTTAATGATGATTTAAATGCTTTGCAAAACAAAACTTAATTTCAATTCTTTGTTATGCCAATAATGAGGCTTTTGTGATAATGTAAGTTTGATTTATTATTATTTCTATCTTTGAATGTAAACCATGTGTGCCTAATAAATCCTCTGGAGAGGCAAAGAAAAAACAAACTTTATATCATAACGTCAAATTTAAAGGTGGCGTATTAAAAAAGGAGAAGCCAAAGAACCTACGATTTATGATGGGTGCAGTCAAACGATATAAAATCCGTGCTGACGAAGCTTACTCCATTTTTCCGTTGAGACAATGGAAAGTGTCAATGTTACATGGTCCGCTGGTGGTTAATGAAAAAAATGGAGATATAGATAAGACTGCTAGATTTTTTCTTCAAGAAATTCTCTTCAGAATGTGTGTGTAAACATGATTTTTTTTTTTTGGTCTCGTTACTTCCCCCCCCCCCCCCCTCCACATAATAAAACATCAGTAACATTTAAGTTAAAATGAAATGATATTTTGTCTATGGAAAAAAGGAGAAATTTATTAGATTGTGTGTACTAAATATACGTAAAGCTAATTAAAAGGGAAACCACGGTATGCCACAAATGTGTGTCTTCATTATACCTCGGAGTAATCCCTCCTATTCTATATCGGAGTCTTTTTAGTCATTGGCTTCTAAAACGACAGTATTTGAAGTTTAGGGCATGCGTTTAAAATTCGAAGTTATGTAGTTACATGTATTTAGGTACAACAGCTTACATATATGTTCCGTGCTTATGTAATTAACTTCGAGGTTCGTCAGCTTGTAGTTAAAAAATGCTTTCCTTGACTTGCCATGCTTGCTAGCTTGGAGTTAAATAATGCTTTCCTTGGATTGCCACGCATGTAGTTAACTTTCATGAACTGTGTGAACTGAGAACCCTCGTCGAGGTTAAAGGATCGCCAAGAGAAGAATTATTTCATATACACTGTATTTTAAAGAGGAACACAATTGATATAGGAAATGTATTATATTTGCATACCTTCCTCTGGTATTGTAGGTAATTCACTCGCAGGAGGAGTTACGCACATAACTGTATTGGTCGTTGTAGTAGTAGCATTGACCTGGTAGGAGTCGAAGGCACACCGGTATTGATGACTGTTGTTGAGGGCCGGTAGCTGCTGAACGGTAATGGTGATCTAGCACATGTAAAAACAAACAAAACATGGATCACATACTCTGTACGTTATATATGGCTGCAAAACTGTTTACATATAATAAGGTCAGCATTATATTTAATTTCATCGACGTTCTGTGTTTTAAGTTTGTCGATTGTTAAAACAAAAATATTTGTTTGACATGTTCACCTTCGTTATAGCAATGAAAAGTCTTTTATAAAGATGTTCAGTACTACATGGTGAAATAATTTTGAACATGAATGACAAATCTAATGATTTCCCTGCATAATAGCTAATTCTAAACATTAATTAGTATCTCAGGAGCATAAGAATGCACACGACTTCATTGCGTAAAGTAGGGACTGATGGAGTTTCTCCAACTATTTTTAATTACATTAATAATAAGTATTACTTAGCTCATCGATTCTTTATTAAATGCCCAACAAATTGAATGACTTCTCGCAAAAAGAATTGAAGGCATATGTAACTGAAAAAAGGAATACATCTCCAACTGGCTACATGTACATTGCATTATGATTGTGTTTGGGAAATCAATACCTAGAGCATCAACGATATCTCGACGCATAGTTTTAACTGAGTCTAGTTTTTTAATATCGTTATTGTAATTTGATATTCAGCGGTCCACACATTTTTTGCTTTGATAAACATGAAGTCTCCTCCCCCCCCCCTCAAAAAACAAACACCTACTTCTCGTTCTGAATCTTGATAAGGCAGTCTATGATTAGGCTGGACATCTAAGATGGATATGCACTGGAGGGCATTGTAAGACAGCCATCGAGTTGACTCGTCAGGGACTGGGCATTTCTCGTATCTTGTACATCTTGAAGAGGAAAGGGTGTGTAAACAAGAAAAATGATAAATATAAATAAAGATTAATGGATGAGATCTTTTTTTGTATACACGTAAACATTCATAAATAATCAAGATGTGAACATAGCAAAAGTGGAACTAGTGGTTTTCTCCATGGTATGACATCACTCCGGATCCCTCGTCCTCCTGCTGTGTTGAAGTAAAGTCAACAGAACACATGTTAAATAACTTTAACTCTAATTAATAGGGAAAAAGGAACAGAAAATAATCCATTATTTTCGACCCGTACAATGCACTCACCTTGCTTCTAGAGAACACCATCCACAGTAAGGGTCTCCATCATGTCCTCCGTCCTTACCAATGCACTCCTCACAGCTCTGGTACTGGCTACAGTTGACTAAACCTAACATGAGAACCTGAATATTAATATGAACATAACAAAATAATAATATAGTAATAATGTAATGACTGCTATGAGAGACATAGTTGCTTTTATACGCTCAAGGGGAGAGCCTATAAAAACAACTATGCCTCGAATCTTACAGAAGTTATAACTTTTACATACCGAAAAGGGCCATAGAATACATGTGCGACTTACCAATCATGGTAATCAAGTTTGTTTGTAGCAACCAAATTAATCGGACAAAAAAAATGTATGGTAGTCGCGCTCCGCAAAAACTTAATTAACACGTAAACCAAAGGGAATCGCAGTACTCATACCCGCCTACCAGTCAATAGTCTTTTGAAAAGTGCCCTAGGGCGTTTTTTAAAAAGACTATCGACCGGTTTGGGCATTTTACGTTTCTTTACGGGAATGGCTAAAATCAAGACTCCAATTTCGACCAATCAGATGGTTGGATTTCTAAGGTGAGGTATATAAACAAATTAAGCACAAGTGCTAAAGCGTCAGAAGTCAAATAGATTCTGACATCAGCTGTCATAAACAAGATAAATAATATATCATACCTATCTGAAGATTCTTACCTTTGAGCCTTGTTCTGAACTTGTAGCAAGGGTAAGCTGCTCTATCGATTCATCAAGGAACATCTCTTGTAAGACAGATCCATCTCCAAGAAAGACATATTCATATGCGTAGGCAAATGAACCGTTTACTATGTTCAACTATTTAGAGAATCATAAGCAAAATATGGTTTAGTGTATTTTATTTTGTTCCTAATTTGGAAGAGAAAATGTTCAGGGTATTAAGGAAGAGAACAGTATGACAGCAAAGGCAGTAATAAAAAGGAATAAGACCTATTTGATATCGTAAACATGTAGGCCTAGTCACTTTGAATATTGAGGCTTCATTAATAAGGGTAAATTAACCCCACCTACAATTGCAAACATCATTGACTTCTTCATTGTTGTATCTAGTTAGATGGCAGAAAGTAATTACAGTACTTTTTACATGACACAATACCATGGAGTTCTTCATATAATTAGGATATTAGACATTCAGTATTCATATTAAATATCGATATTGTATATATTTCTGTTTACTAAACATTTTTGAGTGTTTATGCAATATAATTGGAATACAAATCATACCTTGCTATAATTATGTCTATCATTTTATGGGCTGTTGTACGGCCGAGATATTATCTGTATGACAAACATCCTCTACAGTGCGTCCCAAAAAAAACAATACACTTTTGAAATGGCTGCCGAATAAAAAAATATATGATTCTGGGGGAAAAGTTTTATATGTGTGGAAAGCTCATAAACTCAACTTTCATATGACACCCAAAAGTCCGAAAATAATTCATGCTTGGGTGAGCACTGGTCACTTTCATTGGTAAAGGGTATGAAAATTAGGTTGCGCAGGAATTAGCCTTCCAATTTGTGAGAGGTAAATCCTTCGGTGCTTACAAAATCGAGGGTGATATGATACATTCATGATTTGCTGAGTGAATTACATGGTTTATCAAACCAAACTTTTATGCATGAGTGAACAGGAATTTCATTTTTTATTGTAGCATTGTAACTTTCCCTGGTAGACTCAAGTGGTGTGTTCATGGGAGTCAGGATGGGGTGATGGTACATGTTGTAATTTCCATCTTACAAACTGTTATTTTTTTTACATCTGTGACTTTGAATAAAAACCTTCACCCCCACATTTCAGTTATTGTAAGATTAGTTGAACATCTCATTGATTTACTTAATAACCAGATGGGGATTATGTAAATTGATTATTCAAATACGGTTTGTTGAAAAAAGGAATATCACAGATGTTGGCTACTTATTCTTCAGGTTACCCATTTACCATTTACAGAAACTCAAGTGCTAAAATGACTGGTTGGTTGGTTGATAGATTGAGTGTTTGACTGAGTTATTGATTAATTATGATTGATTTATCGAATGATTAAATTGATTGAAATATTGAATAGTGATTGAATGCTTGATTGATTAATTGATTGACCGATTGACTGATACCGTACATTGTTGATTAAGTGATTGATAGCTGAATGTTGATTGTCTAATGAAATGTCAAGATATGCACAAGCACACCCAGGCAGAGAGAGAGAGAGAGAGAAAGAGAGGGGGAGGGGCATACATGTCCTCTGGACCCTTATCCCATCTACCCAACAAAGTCCTACCCTACATTTCACATCCCCTGCACCATGTACCATCGCCCTGTCCTGGCTCCCATGAAAACACCACTGAGTCTACGGTAATAACAAATGCAATTCTTATTCACTCATGCATAAAATGTTAATCCTATAAACCACAAATTTCACTCAGCAAACCCAAACTCATCACAATTGATCATAAATTGGTCCTTTTCGTAAATACTATCTGCGCATGGGCAGATAAAGGTCATTTCTGATAAAATTGTGAAACCCACCGACAGGAATACGTGCTCATGTCATGTAATCATTATTCATGTGTGCACCTGCGGTACATTCTTATGAAACAAGAGGGCAAACAAAAGCTTTTCATGAAGCACATACATGACTTGGCATTGATTATTCTAAAATACCCAAAGTGGGACTTCTCCATGAGTAAAACATCTGTGGATATTTGGGGTCATTTGACCCATGTGCTAATTACGAAAAGGCTTACGGATTTACCTCTCACAAATTGGAGGGCTAATTCCTGCGCAACCTAATTTTCATACCCTTTACCAAAGTGAGCAATGCTTACCCAAACATAACCTATTTTCAGACTTTTTGGTGTCATATGAAAGTTAAGTTTATGAGCTTTCCGTACATATAAAACTTTTCCCCCAGAATCATATATTTTTTTATTCGGCAGCCATTTCAAAACTGTATAGTTTTTTTTGGAACGCACTGTATGTAACTATCTTTTATAAAGTTGTTCATTGTTTACATATAATAAAGCAACTCTGTGAAAGGGTAAATACATTGAAAAAAACATCATTTAGGATGAATAAGTTAGTGCGTTGACAGTTTACTACAATTTAACGGATGGATACAGCAAATGCATTAATTTTACAAACAGAGAGAGCTAGCTTTATACAATCTTGTTCATTATTCAAAGTTGTCATGGCATCGTACAATACAGGCCGATCATAATGATCTATTTACAATGTGAAGGTACCAAACCTTATGGAGGTATCCTTGTTTATCTCCAATGAATGCCACTGTATGATGTCTCTCTATGGTTGTCACTATGGAGGTGGGTATCACATCAGGAATGGTGAGGATGGGTAAGGCAGAGAGGGGAACCGTTCCACTGGCATACCGGTAGAGAAACACCTGTCTACCACCAACCACCACCAACTTCTTTTTCATAATAATACGCGGTACACTGGACGGAATCTGGTAGTATGAGCGAAGACTGTCAGGAAAAAAAGGAAATGATTTATCACATTTTGGAAGAAACACACATCTTATATATCCATGCCAATCTGCCGCGAATGCCAATGCTTGATGTCTCTCTGGTAAACACGATGGCTGTCACAGTGGGTATCGAATGCCGTTCTTCTGACATACAGGTTGAATCATCATTACTATTGACTGTACATTTGGGCACATTAGACTCACCGAATGAAAGCGGGGAAGGGGGGGGGGGGGGGGGGCTGTCAGAAAAACCGACAGTATGCATTTGCAAATTCAAGCCAAATAAATTGCATGACAACACTTGTTTAAACGCAAAAATCTGAATAGGTACATAGGCACCACATATTTATTCCTGATTTCTGTATCAAACAAAGACGAAAACGCCGATACGTTGTTATACCCGATTGTAACTAAGATGAGTAGAATTTGAAGTGGAATGGATTACACTAGCGTACAAGGTCATTCACCATGGACACTTCTAGAATAAATAACTTTGCACCGACAATACACGATATAGAATATTTACAAAGCTAGATCGATTTGCTCCACTGCTCATCATGTGCTTATTTTATTTACAAACTTGGCTCCAAGTTATGCCTGGATTACATTTGGCCTGCGATCAGTCTACGTAGCCCGTATCCTGCCCGCATCCCATTTTTTCTTGTGGCCTCCGTGCGGAGGCAGGAGGCGGCCCTTGAGATTCACGGGCTCCATGGCCTCTACGATTTTGTTTCGCGAGAACTTATACAAATTTGAAAAATCGTAAACCCGTAGACATGTCGTAGGTGGCATTGCACAATCTCCGCACGGGCATCGTGCGGAAACCTCGCTCCGATTGTGCAGCAAACGCACGATTTTCGGTGAACTTGGGGGAGGAAAAAACGCTCATAAACGGCACAGCGGCCGCACGGCCACCACACCTTCTACGCGCAACCTCTGCACGTGCAAATTCTGCACGGAAGCTGCACGGGCTCCGTGCGGAGACAGCGGAGACTTGCACGGCTACTGCACTGAAATTGGACGATTTCCGTACAATCTCCAAGCAGCGTCCTTACGGACTTGCCCCGGCCTGCCCCGAGGGCCAATACAAGAAATGGCACGATGCTCGTAGATAATCTAAACATCGTAGCCCGTATCCTCCTACAATGCCCAAAAAAATCGCACGAAAAAATGTTTACCAATTTGTCGTACGGCGCCCGGGGCAAATGTAATCTAAGCATTTAAGATTAGAATTTCAATCCCTGACTAGTCAAGATTAACTATTATAAACATTTAAGTATATAAATCTTTATTTTACAGTTATTCCAAAACCATTTCAGATCAACAAATACATTTAGAGCATCCATTGTTCATAATGTGGAGAAAATAAAAATTAGAGATATGGTACCAAAAGTTTTGACATCATTTTACAATAACTTACTAATGAAGAGCAGATGGTGCCAAACAGGTAACTGTTTATTGTGCCATCGTCAGTTCCTTGGATACATCCGAAGACCGCATCTTCAAAGCTCTGCTGGACATCACTCATCTTATAGACACAGAGGGCAGATGAGCCCTCTTCTGAAAATACCGCGTACAATAAGGCATCAGTACTGTCGATATTAAGTGAGTCAGCTAGCTGCGATCCTGCTGGTCCGATATGAGCAGATTGGATCATATTGTAAGATCCACACTGTAGCTCTATTTCTGTGTATGAGTCAAAACGTTTATCTAGTGAATTACGACACAGACGTCCCAAATACACATGTTTCCCTCTAGATATGAAATAGTACAGAAAATCATTGTTAACTATCAGATGTTTGAATAAACTCGACGTGGTAATTTGTTCAGATCGCGTTATGCTTCGAGGTACACTAAGGTCTGAAAGCAGGTGCGTTGAAATAAAATTTTGGGAACCACTGACGCCTGTGAAGAGGTAAAAGCTTCCATTTGGAGTACCCTCACCATCTTCTACAAAGAAGGCACCCAGAACAACAGCTCCGACAGTAGGAACATCATCTGTTGTCACAACTGAATGAGCAATATCTGGATTATTATGGATTATTACATCATGTGATATATTAGTCAAGCTCCTTGTCTCACAGAAACCATCACAGCCTCCACAAGTTATGAGAGTGTTCCTCTGAGGTGTTATCACGACGACAAGGAGTTTATTATCATTGACTTTCTCATCATCTGGCGAAGGGCAGAGTCCAGTATCGACCGTGTGCTTGAGATTTAGTTTCGAGTCGAGTTGGTAGAGCCTCTCTCGTGCTCCAACATAGACATATCCAGTGATGTTGTTGATGGCGATGTGGTTGAATGGTAGGGTGAAGTCAGAGTCAGGAGGGGTAAAGGATGATACCAGGTAGGAGAAGAGAGGAGCTGATTGGATGGATCGAGTCTGGTATGATATGAGGATCATGAATAGCAGTAACTCGCCCATCTTTTTCCGATCCATGCCTGTAGGGATTTCCAGAACTGCAGGTTTTTATGTCAATCTGTAAAAAAAACATATTAAGAAAATTTAAAAATACAATATAAATAATGATAATAATAATGTTGTTTTGTCAGGGCAGCCTCATCAGATTCAGTGCTGTTCTTCCATATTGAACTGCTTTTATAATTTTGCGCGCGTAGAGTGGCAAACGTGGATTAATTTAATGTATTGTACTATGCACACAATTAGATGGAGACTAACCATAATTTGTGTATTGATTATGTGCAATGAACTATCCGTGAAGTGTTTTTTTTATTTTGTTTTATTACATATCGATAAATAGACATCAGCACATGCCAGAAACCTTGATAAAAAGGACATCATGGTGATTAAACTCCACACAAATAATATGTCACTTGGAAATGGGCTGTCATTTACCATGATAGCTCTTCAGTCAACTTTTAACACCCTCAACATTCTACCAAGAAAATAACATTACAAACTGAAAAAATGTCGTGACATGTATTACTCATATCTAATAAGACATGGTTAGTATAGTGAATGTTTAATCTTGGCGAATAAAGAAGGAAAATTGTTTAATTATCTAAATATATCAATGTTTATATAATACTCACCCTTAGTCCTGGTTTCAACAGAAGGCAGAGATCAAGCTGAATCAGTAATTCTCAGCAAGCAGGTGATGATGTTTTAAAAATGTCGGCCTGAAAACTGAATATGCTTCGATTAAAAGCACTACTTCCGCTTTTAGAATGTACCATTTATTTACAGAATGTGTTTTTACCATAACTACTTTTAAATTTATACAGGAGCAATATGCAGAATATGAATAACCATTTTTACCTTTTTTCTGGTCATTTATTTGTGGGATAGAGTATATTGTATGTGCGTAAAACTACATTCATGTATTTAGAAAATGTGAAATTTGATAAAAATAAAAACATGTTTGCTATTTTTCCCCATACCATAATGGTATGAGCCCCCTATTCCAACAATAGATTAATAGATCATATTTTGTGTATTGCGACACATGCGTCACAAATAGACGGTGTCTGCCCTAGACGTGAAATAACAGAGATTATATTTGTAATGTCGGTATGTGTTTGTTGGCTAGCGCTATCAGGTTTTGATATGATTTGTCCTCCATTCAGAGTTTAAAAAGTTGTGCTTTAACATAAAATCATTTCCCCCCCCCCCATTGACGCCTGTGAATAGGACAAGGCTCAGTAAGAGCATCAGCCACCATAAGTGATGGACGTGTGCTTTTGAGGTGTGATCACAAAGGCAATGAGTTGATTTTCACATTCTCTCCATTTGGATCAGTACACTTCCAGTATTCATGGTATGTTTCAGATTTAGTTCCAAGTCGAGTTGGCAGAGCCTCTCTCTTGCTCCAAAATAGACATCTCCAGTGATGTTGTTGATGGCGATGTGGTTGAATGGAAGGGTGGAGTCAGAGTCAGGAGGGGTAAAGGATGATACCAGGTAGGAGGAGAGAGGAGCTGATTGGATGGACTGAGTCTGGCATGATATGAGGATCAGAAAGAGCAGAAGCTTTCCCATCTTTTCCCGAGCCATGCCTGAAGAGATTTCCAGCACTGCAGGCTTCTATGTTAATCTAATCTGTGAAAATCAAAAGGAGATACATTAAGAAAAGAATGCATATAATTTATGAAATTAATGAATTTGTTTACCCTGGAAAGATTCAAGATTCAAGATTTTATTGTCCATAATATAATACAGAAATTTGTTTTCCATTGGTGTAACATTTAATATGTAAAACATAAGACAAAAACATGGTGTCATGTGCTGAAAGCCAGAAGGGCGTCAGGGCTCTGTAAAGAAAAGTGTATGAGCAGGTACGGTCCTCCGTCCTTCAGCACAAAACTAAAGCAAGAATTTTAAATACAATTCTGAATCACATCATGAATAAATTCAGGTATGAATATAAATGTGAATATGAAAGTAGAATAGGAGCAGCATCACAATCAAAATACGAGCAGAAGGCGAAAGGAAAAGAGAGCTCAAGCTCGAAGGACTGATAAAAGAGAGAAATATAGGGAGAGTTGGTAAGGGTCCAAAGATAAATGGGAGAGATAGAACGAGAGATGGCATTATTTCCAATCAGATTATAATGCATGACAGAAAATACATCGCCATAGTAATGAAGACAAAAGTCAGCAGCAGAGCTAAACAACGGATTTTTTTTACCCACAAAGGTGATAAGGTGGAAAAACTTTCCAACCCAATCCCTACAAATTTATTTTACTGGGTGGGTAGAGAAAAAGTTAACAAATGATTCATAATCACTATTATCGCTGTCATTTCGCTTAAAGCTGAGAACTTCGTGTTATTTGTGCATTATAGATTTGCATGGAATTCGGAACAAAAGAATTTCTGTATCTGGCTCAACGGGTAATTGGTACACGCAGGCAGATTCCTGAGCGGTTAAAAGTAAAACAAGAAAAGAGTGGATGTGATGGGTCTTTCATAATAGAAGTTATTTTAGTCAATAAGCGATCTTCAAACAAAACTGGAAAGTCTTATCATCATCAATGTCGTACCTGTAGAGACTTCCAGTACTATTTACAAAATCTGTTTAAAAAATAACCTGAAAAAGTTAAGAATAAAATTTGATATAATAAAGATAAGCATTAATTAGTTTACCCAGGAGGTGTTGTAGCAGTGCTGTTCTTTCTAAGGGCCCTGATATTATTATTACTTCACCGATTGTTAGGTACCCGATGAAATGGGTATAGATTGGCAAAAGTGGAATTGATGTCTATCCAAATTACGTCAGTTCTTAAATTGCTAGTGAAGGAAATGAAGTCGATATATACTGTACACACAACTGCAAGAGGTTTATACTATAGACCATATGAATTAAAGAATTATGCGTTATGTATCATCCATGAGGTGTTGTTTCTTTGCTATATATCAATGAATAAACATTAGCACATGGTTGGACCTTGACAATTTTTTTTATTGTGATTACATTCCAAACAAAATACTATGTCACGTTTGAAAAGGACTGTCTTACATAACAGCTCTTCAACCAACGTTTAACCCCTTCCAACACCAAACAATCTTGATAATGATGATGATACTCATGTATTTTTAACATGACAATTAAAATCTATTTAACACGGGGCATGTATTTACTAATCTAACCAGACATGGTTTTAATAAACGGCATCTTTGTTGTTTGCCAAAAATAGTCAAAGTCATTTCATAATCGAAGTATATGGTTATTCAATACTCACCCTTAATCTGGGTTTCAACAGAAGGCAGAGATCAAGCTGAATCAGTAACTCTCAATAATCTAATGATGTCGTACAATATGGCGGCGAGCAACTGAACATGCTTCGATTAAATTAACACCATTTCCTCTTTAAGAATGTACCATTTCTTTACAAAAAGTGTTTCTTTCATTTTTATCTTTAATTAAAACAGGACAAATATTCAGTATTTCAATAAGCATCCCTAACCTTGTGTTCGTTTGATTGTGTGATAAATTATGTCTATATGCAGAAATGATATGCGAGTATTTCGATAATGTAAAATTTGATAAATATAGACCTACTTGTCTTTTTTCCCCAAACCATAATGGAATGTGCCCCCATTTAAACGACACAGTACAAAGAACCGCCGAAAGAGATTTGTCTGCCAGTTATGATCGATCTATAATAACTTTTCGAACTGTAAGGGATTAGGAAATTCACTGTGACCTGTAGAGGGCCGAGTGCTCAGACAAGCCGGCACTCTTTGCTTGTCCCTCTCACAGGTGAGTTGATCGAACTTGGACCGCTTTAATGTTTAGTAAATATTGATATTGTTATGCTAAATATTCCTTGTTGATGGAGCCGTCGGTGTAGCTAACTATTTAAGGAAAATCCAACCTTTGTAATAGGCCTAAGTTGTTTTATATTAAAGTAGAAAATACTACATGTTTGCGAATTTCATGTAGGCAATTTCGTCAGCGGATTGTCATGGACAACTCGCCCGTTTGTCATTTTAACAAAATATATCTATTTTATTTCCTAAGTAACTTCCTCCTTGGGGCACTACTCAAAAATATTATGGATAGCATATCACCATTGGTTTTTTTACAAAATCTTGCTGAGTTAAACATCTTAGTCATTGACTTTGGTCATTCTTCTTTGTGTTTGAACAAATAGGAAAGTGGTATGGCACTACGTCACAATGAGTTTAACGATTCAGCCAATTTGAAGTGCCCGTATGTACATGTATAGTGATTACAATTGTTAAAAATCGTAACTTTCTTATCTGTTGTCTGATTTCATTCAAACTTTCACCAGTGTGCATCTCTGATTGTTTTTTTAACGTTTAAATTACTTGTCTATTAAGGTTGAATTTCCCTTTAAGAGTGAATGATATTTTCATTCCATCATTCAGGCACTATCCACTAATGAGTTTCTCATGTACCGTAAACCATAAAGATTTTTCTTTTCATGTTAAAGGAACACTGTCTTCATAGAAAGTAGAAATGTGCCTCTCTGTTTGGTATGTTTTCTTTTTGAGTAGTTTTTTATTAAAGGGCAATCCACCCCTTGTAATAAATTGGTTTGAATGAAAGCAGAAAATAACAGAAACAGGATGGCAAAAGTTTGAAATGAATCGGACCAATAGTAAGGAAGTTATGAATGTTTGAAAAAGAGATCACTTAGTCTATGCGAATCTCAAATTGGTAGTTTGGTCAGTGGATTGCGACTTAGGACGTGGATAACTCTCCCATTCGCCGTGAACAAAAAATATCATTAATTTCTGTTTTTCTCGTGAGTTCCATCTCCCTTGGGGCACTACTCAAAATATATTATAGACAGTATATTATTATAGGTCCTTTAAAAGAAATAGACCCTCCTGAGCCATGGATTTTAGAAGGAAAAAAAATTGAGTCATTTCATATGTTGGAACAGATGAGATAGTACTCCGGCACATCACATTGATATTACTGCTTCAGCCAATTTGAAGCGCTCATACCTATAATGATTTTAAAATAATTCATAACTTTCTTATATTTAGTAAGATTTAATTGAAACTTTCATCAGTTTAATTCTCTAATTTTTCAGTTTTCTATAGAGTAGTTGTCTGTTTGGGTTAGATTTTCCTTTAAGGTTAGATTTTCCTCTAAATATATTCTGCATGGCATTGAGAAAAGTACCAGGGAGCGATCAAATACACCGTTGAATAGTATAGAAACCTTTGTCACAGATGAGCGAATAACTATTGGCATGATCTGACGTCAAATTTCTCCATCGTGGGAAAAGAAACCGGCAATTCTGAAGAAAAAAATGACTCATGTAACCCTTTTAACCATAAAGTGGCTTGTATTGTCTCCTCTCCCTGTGATCAAACGTGTGACTCTATTTTTAGACTGCCATCAGTTTTCAAGGATGGTGTATACTACGCCTGAATAATATCTATTTGTACAGGTGATGGAAAATAATATTTGGTTCAGCGGTTCTATTCATGATGTAAGCCTTGATAGACCTCAAGCGCGTAGCCAGGATTTTATTTTAGGGGGGCGGTAGTGAGCGCGCGAAGCTCGCTCCCTAGGGGGGGGGGGGGGGGGGGGGGGGGTGCAGGGACTGGGAGTTCCCCCTCCCTCGCGAAGCGCGGAAGCTTTGACGTTTCATTACATTATTAGAGAAAGAAGACGATTCGTTGTACCGTTCTCGACTCTTACTCCTTGTCTAAATTCAGTTTCTTTTGTCGTTTCATTAAATTATTAGAGAAAGAACACAATTCGTTGTACCGTTCTCGACTCCTAATCCTTATCTGAATTCAGTTTCCCACCCCCCCCCCCCTCCCGCTTGAAGCGTGGAAGCTTTGACGTTTTATTAAATTATTAGAGAAAGAAGACGATTCGTTGTACTGTTCTAGACTCTTAATCCTTTTCTTCCTACGTCCTTTTCCTTTCTCTTTTTGTTTGTTTTGGGGGCTGGCGTTTTTTTTGGGGGGCGACCGCCCCACCGCCCCCCTGGGTACACGCCTGATAGACCTCCACGCAATGGTGATATCTTATAAAGTAGCTACTTGTGATGATAGACCAAAAGAATGCTGCCATTTTCCCTTAAATTTTTTGTTTTGTTATACCAGTGGGTTGCTATTTTGTTGTTATTTTGCCTGTTCATTGCTATATTCATTGCTCTAGGTTTCGTTACAAAGAAAAAGAACTCATGTAACGTATGTGTGCCAGCCCTCGCCCTCCCCTTGAGAACCGAAAAGGAAGTTCTTTTGAAACATGGACATGTTTTTGTCTCTGCTTATGTATTTAGTGATTTTAAACTAGAAACAATAATCATACGAAAAATATACCACTCTTACACTCTTTTATATTTTTCTCTCTTAAAATTCTCTATTTCCTTAGCATATTTGTTACTCCCTCTCTGTCAGAATGGATGGATTTTTATATATCTCTCTCTTATGTACCACAGACAAATTTGATTGTTAAAGTAATTTTGTTTTATTCCTCCAATTGAGTAATACAAAAATACAATTGAATAATATAAATATAACTTTACAATATTGATTGCTTATACATAGACATATTTAAACAAAAACTCATTTAGTACATAGACATAAATTATAAGTCAATTGTACATATTAATCACTTATATAACAATTTTTTTTTTAAACTGGAAGTTATTTTTATACTGGTTCTCCCAGCTCCCCCTCCCTCACACAAACATACACACACGCACACACACATACACACACACACACATAGTACTCAGTGGATGTCTGCTAAAATTCTAAACTCAAGACAAATATACTAAATAAGTAAGTTATTAAACAGGCTGCAAAATAGAGTTACACTTTAACAAGCTCACGGTTGAGAGGAAAACAAATCTTAATTAATACTAAGCTGCTCCCACTTAAAAAAAATGTAATCGCAGCTTTTTTATTCTAATGGCTATTTTCTTTTCCTCATACCTATAATTAAAAATATTTTTCTTCATCTTTTCTAAAGTTGGTACTTGTCCTCCCGATCTTGACATAAATATACCATACTTCACCATGAAAATTATAGTATTACAGATTTTGTTATTCTATTTGAACTACCTGCCAACCCAGCAAATATATCTCGCCATTCTAAATCTTTAATTTCATCTGACTCAAAAAGTTGCACTAAAGCCTGCCATTTCTTTTGAACGCTCCCGCAAGATAAAAATTAATGTTTGTATGTTTCTATTTCTCGTTTACAAAACGAACGTAAATTATCACCAACAAAACCAAATCTATGAAGATGCTCATTGGTATATTTGGCTCCATGCATTAATCTAAATTGAAATTCTCGCTTGTTTTTGATGAGTATAGTAATTCTTGGTCTAACAAATATATATTTTAATTATTTATCTTTAAAATCGTAATTATGCACATGCACACACAAACACACACACACATACACACGCACACACAGGCACACCATCTTGCATTGGTTGTTATGGAAAAGTGAACTACCAACTGTGTTTTGGAATAAATTGAAAAGCTGAGAGGACCAAGGTTCATCAACATGATCTTAACCTGTTTTAACTAATAAAAAACAAAATCATCTCTCTCTCTCCCACTCTTGCTCATGCTTTTTTCTATCTCGCACACACACTCACACGCACACCATCTATTGGTTGTATGCAAAAGTAAATCTACTATGTTTTGGAATAAAAAGATAATATCATCAAAACAGTTTAAAGTGAATAGTTTTTAAAAGAAATCACTCTCAGATAATTCTTAAAGAAACAACGTTTCTATTTTTTTAACGGAACGATTATTACATAAATATAAATCATTTAATAAATGAAGATGAACAAATTAGGCCACAAATACTTAATGAATTATTATAGAATATACACGTATATCTTGATGACCCAAAATTAGTAGTTATGGACTCTCCTTTACTCCGGGTCTACCTTTCTCTCATGTTTTTAATTACACGCTCACTTTTTATTCCAATGATATGAAGGAAACTAGTATGTTTTGCTTGAACTAAGAATTGTAAAATGAATGTCGCTGGACCTGTGATTGGTACATGATATAGACAGAGATGAAAGCAATCTGTTTATTAAGCTTCTAAAACTGTATATAAACGTTTTTTGTGTTCATACATGTCATAACTTAATATTGCGTTGGTGGTCCGGAGCTTTTCTTCCTCTCTCGTTTTCTATCACAAAGTCACTTTACCCTGGGATTACAAAGGAACGTAATAATTTTGATGGAATGAAGTATCAAACGTATGTGGGCGTCTGCATATATCTGTTGAGTATAACATTTGTTTTTTATTGATCAAGGATGATTTCAATTCACATTGCATACCATTGTATGTAGCAAAGTTTGATGTAAATATGGAACTGTTTAAACTGCCAGTAGACAGCTGTTTTATAACATTTACAACTGTTATATCACACTAAAATATCAATCCACTCAAGAGCAAATGTCAATACATTATTAAATATCCCATGAAACTCATAATTGGATTATGTAACAACTTTGTAATGTTTTCGGATTTCAATAGGTGGTGATCAAGGCTATTGCAATAAGCGTAGGATTTTTTAAGCATATGCGTTCAAACTAACCTAATTATTAAAGCACGCACATTTCAATTATATGACATGAATACATATATATATATATATTCATATTTGGTATATATAATCTTGGTGTATATATAACCTTGGTTTAATAGTGGGTTATTGATCATATATCATGATTTTGTTTATATTATCAAATTTCTATTTAATTCAAAACAAATGGCAATTTGATATCATCAATGAAACACAATATTTGTAAGTTGTCTATATTGTTAATGTTTTATAATTATGTTTTATATATGCCATGTACTTTTTACTCTATAAATTGAACAATTTCAGCTATCATTGTTATATGTGTATTTGATGACTTTTATCTCAATAAACCAATACAATACAATACAATAATATACCCCGGATATATTTAGAGTAGGTATGTTTTCAATACCTTCGCATATCAGTCATACATAATTTTTGACATCTTTTCTAAAGAAAAATTGTTAGAGGTGCAATAATACATCCCAAATACAACCGAAAGTTCTATATAAAAATTAATTATATCACGAGATTCTTTATATCCCTCATATCCAGTTGAAACGTCGTTAAATACAAGGCAATACATATTACATAATTCTTAGACAAGAAAATAAAGTGCATGGCAAACCATGTACCTCTTGTGTACAGACAAATACTACTAAATTAATGTAATGTCATACAATTGACATAATAACCTCGTTTTCTGTTTCCTTTTTTCACAGCTTAAACATTCTAATGGTCGTAAAGATGAAAATCTTAGTTCCAACATAGTGGATTTATGTACATGATAGAGTTCAAATGTAGTCTAAACATAAGGTATATTACGCTTTGATGATTGTGCGCTTCATTTTATATAATTTATATGTGAAACTAACATCATAATATATCCATCTAAACGAAAAAAGAGAATAACTGTACAATGATTATGAAGTACAGAAAAAATTCAAAATATATGTGGTATTTACACAACTGTTCTCTTTTGCATTGTAAACATAGTGCGAGTGCGGTAAAACATTAACTTGTATGACTGATTTAAAAACTGATATGTTTATCTTATCCATCGAAATGGAACATGGAAGGCTAAAGTTATGGGGGTGAAGTATTTGCGGCGGGAAGTAAGAAGGTACTTATTACCCCCCCCCCCCCCCATGTCATTGAATGCGTTATGACGTCACGATGTAGATCTATTACAAAAGGCCCTCCATGTCATTCTTGGTGAGATTGTAAAGGTGCAACAAATTTGACAGATGACTGAATTGACCTTTGAACTCCTGCATCAAAGGAAGACAAAAATGAACTGTTGTAAATGTCAATATCCGTAAGAAAAGCATATTTAATATTTTTACGTTTAAATGCGGACTCGCCTTTTTATCAAATACGGCGATAATATTTCTCCATCACTAAAGCAAATAAATTTCTGGCTTTAATTATATGACTTAATTTATTACAGTAGTACAGAAAAGAGAAGAACGTGCACTTCGTTAATCAAAATTCAAACTTAGTCCGTCTTAATGACTACGCCTGCGGTTGATTGAACATAATTTAAATAAATATTCGGGGAAAAACACGAGCAGATCGATAAGCCCACGCGACGGAAAGCTCTAAAAGTTTCGTGGGATCTACAAACCATACGACCGACAAAGGTAATGCACGATATAATAATGAAATTTAAAACCAGTCACATGGCCCGTCGGTCATTTGTAGCCTCATGGAAAGGAAAGTGACTGTAATGTCCACTAAAGTTGTACAACATTTGCTCGTGACCGAATTCTTAACTACAGCCCGGGACCCAACAATATATCTAACCCTAACCATAACCCTATATCTAACCTTCAACCCAACTGCAACCTGACGAAATAAGGCCCGGTGCATTTGTCACAGGAGCTTATTTCGAATCACTGGTCACAGGAAAACACTACCAATGCTTTCATCCCCGTCATCGTGGTCATAACCGGCGGCCAAAAATATATTTCGCACTTGCATATGGGGGACCCATTTACACCTTGGTGAAGGGTGATGAACATGGCTCAGTGTCTTGTCAAAGTAAGTTAGTGCTTGGCTGGGATTCGTTTCTAATCGGGCTGAGCTTCACGTGGATGAACCACTAAACAACAATACTTCATCAGTAAACCCTATCCGTATTATACTAATATACCTTAGAGATAGAGGAGCAGGCCTTGTTAAGCTTTCCTGGTCGGACCTTGGGTTGACTTGTTACCTGGGTGCAGTAATCAGTCATCATATTTCTCTGGAGTGGATGTTCATTGTAGTAAGGCAGATGATCCGATTCAGCCTAATGTGAAAGATCAGACATTGATGATGAAAAAATGAATGCAATATGAATACTTAGGCTACATCTGCTACATTGGCTATGTCATATTTGATATGGAGGTGTACGGTCTACTTTACCGGTCAATGGACTGCAGATCACAAGGTACAAGGATCTAATCCCTGCCATAGCATTAACGTCCTTTAACAGGACATTGATTTACATTTGCCAAACTCGTCCTAGGTGACTGCTTTAGCGCCTTCAATAAGGCTGCTAGACCTTAGCTTACAATGGCCGGTGTAATATTTCAAAGCGCACAGAGACTTGCTAAATATGTGAGATTTTCTATACAAGAACTGAGTATTATCATCCTCACTGATGTCGAATTACCTGTCTCAAGGTGTTGGTCGTTGCTGCGTCATTAAGAGCACCAGCGAGGGCGATGACACATCTATCTGCTGTTTCTGATCTCGGCATCTCAAACATCGACGGTAGGTTGATGAGCACTGAACTCCAGAAGTTAGACAAGCTGTGGATGAAAGTTATTGATACATCTTTTGGATTTCATTTCTCACAACCCATTGTTGGTAAAGGTGTGAGTAAAAATGTCCCCTCCTCTTAAAGGCGTAAAAAGACAAGTATTGCAGATTGGATTAGTTTTATTAGCATGTTATGATTTTTGCACCTCTCCTACTGAGGAGAGGGAGAAGGAATTTGGTGGAGCAAGACGTAATATCAGCGGAACGTATTCCCAACATGCCGAACGAACTTAAGTAGACAGATCTTTCGCTTCACCACGGTTGTTGCTATTGATGGGTTGTCATAATCATAAAACCGAGAAGCGAGGTAGCTTTTCTGGGTGCCCTGATAATTATGAAACTGTGTATCGTCATAGGCATACATTTATAGTAATGGCTGAATATTTTTACTGGAATAATGTACTATTTAGGCCTACATACTGTTTGAAGATGACACACATAGGTGGACTATTAAGCCCAACACTTGAATAAGTTGTGCTTTACACATCAGGTGCAACTATAATATTCATAATGTTTTCATACATGAGCCCTGCTCACCAATTTTTCTTCCATTTATCCGCGCAATCCTCTGGCAATCCTCCACCTGCGTACTTCATAGCCAGTTCATCAAATGTGTCAAAGAGATCCTTGACGGGTAGAGGGATCTTAGCTGGTTTCTTGAACATCACTTCAAAGATACCATCCACATATGGACTGATAGATGCCTATAGCAATGAAATAATTAAAGACGAATATACTAACATCAAATTGAAATCATTTTGTATGATATCATGGAATAATCATTGGTATTTCATCTTTAGAACACTATTCAACATGTTTACAATGTTATGGTTTTAGTATTACTGTCCATGTAGAAGTGGCATAAGAACAAACATATTTCAAATTACATCAAAACATAAAAAGAGAGATTAAATATTTATTCAAGGATTTGAGTTCCTTTTCATTACTAATGATATACACTACTGTTATACTTCATTCCTAGGAGTTTGAAACTACATTTACAATGACTGGAATGTGACAAAATAATGATTGATTGATTGATGGATTGATGGATGGTTGGATATATTGAATCGGTTTTTGTCAAAATAACACTTAATATGCAGCTCAAGTGAAGGGCTGAACATGTTCAATTAACAATGCAAAACTTACAGAATACATACAAATCGAAATCAAACTCAAGACGTATCAATTATAAAATAGAAAATTAACTTTCAGTATTTCAAAAGGCCGACAGAAACAAGTTCCAATTGATCAGTATAGCACCGAAATCCGCTACGAAAATCTTGTAAAGACTCACCTTCATAGTCAGCATATGGGGGATCGCTAGATTTCGACCGAGGTTTGCTTTCATTTGATTCATATGATCAGGCAGGTTACTTTTTTTCCTCGTTAGCTCTTCTACACCACCCTGCAAAACAAATTAAACAGCGAACTTTTATTTTGCCTCTATTTGCTCTTTCACCATATTTCTCCTTTTCTCTTTGTTATCTTCCCCCTTATCTTTCTCTCTTCCTCTCGCTTTATCTCTATATGCCTCTTGTTTCCTCTCTTTTTCATTTCCTCTCCTCTCCCACTGTCTCTCATTATCGCTCTCCTATTTTCTTCGTCTATCTCTCCCCTCTCTCTCTCTTTCCCTTTCCTCCTCTCGTTTCTCTCTTCGTTTCCATTTCTCTATTAGTTCTTTGTCGCTGCTCTGCCCTGTTTTCCCCATTTAATTATTGCTAAAATCATTGAGAATTTAAATGATCAATATGGGATTATACACAGCGAGTCGAGACAAATGACTAGTTCGACCTATGTGTTACGTGATTAAAGGTGTATTGTACACCAGGAAAATATAAGCAAAACGTTTTCAACCATTAATATTTCGAAAAATGTCTAACCTTCAGATGGATAGCATTCAAAGCTGGTTGTGAGGGCTGTGATTCAGGAATCATCTCCACGGTCACATGCTGCAAGGATTCGTCTGTAAAAAAAAAAGATGTTTAGATTTTATGCCTAAATGTCTGTGAACGGTGCAATTTTCGCTATCGCTATTACCCCCAAAATACTCGGATGTAAATTTCAAGCCCGATTTCAAATGCACTCTGGTCTCAGCAAGGCCAGAGCCGCAGTCACTAGCTGCCTACATGCCACCTTTCACTTCGTCTTCGGCTCCTTTTGATTGTATATCGTAAGCAATTTTTTACTTTTACATACTTAATTGTCAGGTTGAGTAAGTCTGCTGTGTGCTGGTCGCACGATAATAAACGAGAAAACCTTTGGAGATATCCCAGCATGAGAGATGTGACTTTGGTAAGATTCCCAACAAACCCTAAACAGCGCGCGACTTGGAAAAAGATGCTCATAAGGCAAGACAAGTTTGAAATCATGCACGATCGTGACTTTGTTCGCGGCATTTTCACAAAGAACTATTCCCTAATGATGTAAAAGGAGTGGTATTTCTTCTGGAACAATTAAGGACTTGTAAAATGTCCAAGTAGGTCAGTAGCAGCCGACAAGAGAGCTTTCGGATACGTGTACCGTATGAACCGGAAGCATGAAAGTACCGGAAGTAGTTTGAAATTACGTCCAAGAGGTCCAAATCGGGGCATTTTGGGGAATTTGCGATAGCGAGAATCAATATAACGCCTTGTGTGCACCTAACCTCATAGAAATTAAGTATGTCTTGTCTTACATGTCTTTGAAGAAACTTCTTTCAGATCGAGGGTTTGATATTCATCACCATGGTTCTTCGGTATTAGTGCAACGTGGGATCCGTTTCTAATCTGGAAGTACAAAATATAGTTATGAATTTATTTTATGTTCTGCAGTAATATTTATGACCACCCTAACTGCGCAGGGTCAATTAGTTATGTGTTCACCGTGCGCAGTGCCTGGAGTTAACAAATATTTGTGTGAACAAAATTACATGATCAGCTAGCCCTGCGCAGCTAGGGTCCATACGACATTACTACTTTAAAAAAATGCTTAACCATTGTTTACATGCGTACCTCTGTATTAGCCGGGTACGAAAATGATGTGTATCCTCGATATTGGTCAAAACATAAACTATTCCTGTTTATGGGAGTTATTTAACAGTTTCATTTATGAAGTGCTTAAACACCAATACCATTAATACCCCGGCCAATGCCAGATTGATATTCAGGATAATTATCCTGGTATATCAATACAAACACGTCCATATAAGAAAATTGCAAATCCACTTGTCAGTTCTACAAGGTAAAATTTAGTTGTTACACGTAGCATTTACGATTACTAATAATATAATTATGCATAAACACACTGCTAATAAACTATAAGCTAGTAACGTACCCCAAAGCTCTTCATTGTATTGATCATTGTTTTCCCCTGTGTCTCAGAGGATTTGTCTATTTCTTGTAGCAAAGTGATCCTGTCAGAAGTCTGAATCCACACTGTAAAAAAACAAAAGATAGAACGAGGGGAAGTTTTAATATCTCGATAACAGCAATTATTATGCTTTGATCATATCAAAATTCTCTATGGCATAGTCTATAGTCCATCCCTCATGGTCCCCTTTTTCTTATGTTAATTGAGAACTAATTTGTTGAGATAACCACCTGTCAGGGACCATACAGGGAGGTCTAATCCCTCCTGGCCAAACTAGTGCAGAAGGGCTTTAAAGGCTCATTACATTATTAGTAAAATACATATATTTTCCCCACAGTTATTACGCACTGTTCTTTTTTTCAGCCAATGATTGTGGAAATGTTTCAACTGCTCCCGACGATGTTTTTGTTAAAGATATGGGGTTGGAGTTCGAATCGAGTTATGTGTTAGGCTTATGGTCAGGCTTCGTTTGGTCCTTGTTCTAAGCAAGCAAATCGCTTGGTGTACGAAATAAGCCGCGGATGAATTGACATTCATTACGGTTCTTCTTCATACAACCGAATTTAAACAATTATTATGATTTCATTCATTACTCTCACCTAAATCAACTGCATCTATGTCCCTCGGTAGCAAGCAGTAACTCTTCTTCCAGAGTGAGTCTAGGATCTTCTGTTTGGCTTGTTTCACAGTATCAACATCCAACACAGTCATATGAAGATAAACATGTCCGTCTTCATCAACAACATCAATGCCCTAGAATGGCAAGGGGAATAGAACGTTGATAGCAGATATTGAAAGGATGATCTTGATATTGATATTGTTTATTCTCTTTAAATAATGGAGGCTGAAAATTGTGTCAATCTGCCGGTCAACTTAATCTGGTCTCGCCATAAACACTATCCTGTCTCTGTGGCCTAGTGGTTAAGGCATTATAAGCTAGGGTCGTGGGTTCGATTTCGAAAGAGACTGGTTTTAACCTCCGACGCCCCCCCTCCCCCCCCCCCCTCCCCACTCAGTGTTATTTAGGGAACGCGTATGCATTTTCCCTCCTTTTGAAAACATCCCCCTAAGTCCGGTGTGTAAAGTCAATACGGGCCGGATTTGTGTGTACTACGAGCCGGACTTTGGTGCGTGAAAAGTACCCCTTTACCGGACATTTTGGGAACATGCATGCGGTCCCTCCGACCCCGGAGTGGGGGAGGGGGGGGGGGGGGGTTAACCTTTCTAACAATTTTAATGTATGGCAGCACAGTGGAACAATAATGTAGCTACAGACCGCGAGGCATGGATCTTAAATTACGATGGAATCTCTTTGGGTATTTAGATATTTAGCTTTGAAGCCGGTCGGGACAATTTATTCATACACAATCAGTCACTTATAATTTCACCCATTATAGGCAGCCAACTTACGAGAGAATGAAAGTCAATTTCCTGATCAAAGAGTTTGCTAAACTCCAGTGTGTAGTATGCATCTCCAGTAACGACATCTATAGGACCTTTCTCGGCCTGGGTCTTTACTGCTTGGTACAGCATGTACAATGGGTAGACGCCATACACCTGAGGTATTACCAACACAAAAATGAGGAGAACAAAAGGGCTAAATAGGAAAGGGTACATAGGCCATGTAATATTCATATTCGACTTGAGTAAATCGTCAATGTCGATAAAAGTGCTGGTAGTATTCGGGGAATAAAATTCCTGTCAGATACCCTGTCAGATTTAAAAGATCAGATTAATTTATTTACTATGTCCGAAATAGTGCTTAGCATGAATAATATGACAAATAACATAAATCGAAATGTCACAATGTTTTCATATTATTAAAATGATAATTGCCATTCATAAATATTTAAGAATTTATTCGTTTATATTAAGCGTGAAGAGACAACCGACGTATATTGACTTCACTACAAAATATGTAAACTATAAAAGAAGATAAATATGACAAATTATATTTGAGAACAAACCTCACCTTCAAGTACTCGAACATAAACAAGGCAAACCAGTTGTTGATCAATTTCTCTGCGATTGATTCAGTGCTGAGAAAAAGAGGAAACATTTTCAAAGAAAAATATGCACATGAATTTGAATTCCAAAAATTGATCATTTTGAAAGTAAACATAACGTAAAAAGGTAGCTTATTAACTGTTGCCAAAGTGAATTATGTACAGGATATCAACTTTCCTATCCATATTGAATAGGAATGTCGCATCACCAGCAAAGGTGCAATAATATAACGTGAAAATTCCAACTATATTGCATTAATAGAGAATGATATTAATCATTGTGGTTAAGAAGTAACGAATGAAATTAATGTTAAATTGTTCTGAAAACATGTACATGAAAATGATAATGATGTGAGTAAATAGAATGATTACTTGGTGAATAGTGTATCCATCCGTCTTCTGGACTCAGATGCTGTTACGATTTCATCTTCAACAAGTGATGTCAATACACTGCAGAAAGACACGAATAGGTAGGAAAGAAAACATTAAAAAATGATAAGGAGAAAAATAAACGTGTTTATTCCTCAGGAAACCGAAGATAGGCATTTTGTGATAAAAAGTGACACAAATAATAATTGACTATTTTCTGTTACCATGATCGCCGTGAGTTTGAAAAAGAGAACTCAATGGCAATTATGTTCAGATTACGTAATGTTTCATTGGAACATTTCAATGGCAGGTAGAAAGCCTGTTGAAATTACATTGTATTGCTATGGGAAAGTCTTTGCTTTGTTACTCTTGAAGTTATTTGCTTTTTACAAAATCTTGGATTTCAAATACAAGACGTAAACTTACTTTGTAAAGTGGATTGACTTTCTCTCGCTGACGAACGTGATTGCCAATAGAGATGCAATGAGCTCCCTACAAAAAAAAATGGGAGAAGCCATATATTGCTTCGTTATGTCTGACCATATTGAATTCAACAATAGACGACTGTCGAGGTGGAAAGGGGATTTATAACTCGTATATATAAAGTCATTGAATTAATGGCACAATATAAATAATTATTTTGGGGTCAAATTTATTAAAGTAAATGTCTTAGGAAATAATCATAAACACTTTATACATACACTTGACCGAAGATTTTTTTTTTTCTTCTCTTATCCTCAAGTGAGGTTTTTATTTCCATAAAAGTAGTACATATTTACATTAATAACTCAATAATTGAGTGAAACATAACATAGGCTAAAAATTAAAGTATATTCAACAATTCTTCCAGCTTAGAATCATCTTCTTTGCTAACACATTCTTATTTAAAAATAATCTTAGCACTTGACCGAAGATGCTTAATTCATGGAGCCCCTGTACGATATTATTGTTTTTCAACAAGATATTAATTAAAGTTTGCCTTTCTCCACCCTTGTCTTGGCAGTCTGTTAAATAATTTACAGGAGGAAAGTCGAAGAGTGCTGGGTAAACTGACGTTAGTATCCAAGAAAATAATGGAACGTGTATATGGTGGATACAGGTTTTACAAGAAGACATAGCTCTAATAAGTTTCATTACATTATATATTATCCCGTTAAAAATAGACCTATTACTAATATGTTATACTTCTAACTTGCATATATCGTTAAGTATTTACATTCAGCAACAAAGGTAAGATTATTTGTGTACCTTTCTCGACCCCGTCCTGCTTTCTTATTTTCGAGTTGCCTGATGAATTCTATCATTCCGGCCTTCTCCTTCAACATACGATAGAAAGATATCAACGAATGCTCCATAAAGTCTTCCATGTACTGAAACAAAATAGACAGGAATATTATTGAGCAGAAATGTTTACAGAAGATACAATCAAGCAGAAGAACCGGTGCAAAGCATTTGAGTGAAGCGCACACTTTTAAACATCAAGCACCGTGTTATCTATCTATTTATATATACCTAATGTAAACCTTGAATACGAACCACCGTAAGTCTCTTATTAGATGTTAAAACAGAATAGCTGCGTATAATTCACTAGTCTAATATGTTTAAAGTAAGCATTTCTTTGTGAGATAAAACTTATTGTTTAGAAGAAAGCCTTTTTATATCAAGATAATTTTACCTCTGGTTCTGTTGTTTCTGGATGAATACCGAGCCCAGCAAACAACATCATTGTGACATATTGGACATGCCCGACGAATGGAATTCCTTGCTTCTGGACTCTGCCATCAGCCTCAGATAAATCCAAGCTGGTATTTGAGACTAATGGACAAATGCGAGGAACAAAGACATCATAATATTATGGGTTTGGTTTAAGTCAATCTAAGGCGAGTGAGTTGCAAGGGGGAAAAAGATTATATTTCTTTTAAAATGTGGGTTAGATATATTGATGTTCATGTTTTTTTCAAGGAAACGTTGGTAAGATAATTACACATCTTTTGTCCGTAGATTAATAATTTTGTATATCATTCGATTGTATTTACTACTGGACGCCAATATGAAAACTTGAATACTTCTTTTTATGTGATACAGGATAGAGTTATTCTATGTGCTAAGGAAGCATTATAGGGCAGTTCATAGTCGTGAAGCGATCTATTAAAGCGGATGGGTGTTTAAAATGATCATACCCGGTTATCAACATTCTTTTGATTGCGGAGTCGACCAGGTGCAGAAGTACTTCTTTCCTCATATGATAGCAAGGTAATTGACATTGCATAGGCTCTACCCACCAGAGAAGACTAAACACCATTCCTGAAATATAATATTATAGCCAAATATGATACCTTTACAGCTGACGTGGTATTACTAGAAATGTTTTTATCAAATAATAAATAATACCTTCTCGAACTCTTTTCAAGATGTTCATTCGGATCATTTTGACCTCTTCCTTAGCTCGTTTTACTTCCAGCTGTTTCTTTCTGAACCACAACACTAGAATAATCATCGGAATGATGATCAAAATGGAGACGACAATGACCACAGGTATTACAATGGCTATCAAAGGGTTTCCTTCCGTAGCCCATGCTGAAACAAAGCCTGGAGAGAACCTTACATTCCCATGCAACACCTGGGTGAAAGTTAAACAATATTATGATAATATAATAAATAATGAATTCGTATAGCGCATACTAATCACAATATAATTCTCTATCAATTTCAACACAATACAGACGAATATGAATACTATTGTATGAAAAGATAGGTCTTAAGTGCTTTTTATAAAAGCATCTAGAGATTATATGTTCCTAATTTTCATGGGTCTAGAATTCCACAGAGTATTATAGCTAATGCCTTAAACGATTGAGTTAAAAACAAAGCACAACAACAAAATACCTCATAGTACTGGTTGAAATGGTTCAGTGAAGCCTTTGAAATCCGTTCCCCAAAACAGCAACCCATATGCATGTGCATGTGCTTATTTAACACTGGAAGAGGCTGAAAAGGTTAGGCTAGACCAAAGGATTTATAGAACTTTTTTAAAGTACCAAAATAGTGTTCATGGCTGCAAACTGTTAAACGTATACAAAACCATCCCTACAAAGAAAATCGTACTGCGGTATACTACCGAACGCCAAACCTCACACTCTCATGCCCATATCTCAACAACACACTTCGAGCAGGACTTATATCCGCGTCCCTAAGCTAATGACCTCACATCCCAGATCCCAGCATACATATATATATGTACCTCAATGATGTTCATCCATATTCCAAACCTTACATTCTCCTTACCATATCTTTTGTATTATTTTGTTAATACTAATTTTGTTTTATTCCTCCAGATGTGTAATACAAATATACAATTTAATAAAATAATTAAACGTTTTCAGTATTTATTGCTTAAACATTAACATAATTAAACAAAATCTCATTTGAAGTATATATAAATAAGCAACAATGGGAAGTAAATAAATCATAAGTCAATTGTACATATTATTAACTTATATAAAAACATGTTAAAAAATGGAGGGTATTTTACTGGTATTCCCAGCTCCCCCTCCCTCAAATCCCCGACACACACACACACACGAGCGCGCGCGCGCCACCGCCCACACTTATATACACCCGATACCTTCACTCTCACACCTCCATACCCTTACACATCTCGCAAACACACACTTAGACTCACCCACATCATTCTGTCAAGACCAATCCCAAACACCCTATATCATCATGGAAACACCTTCATACACCCACTCCCAATTTATGTATTAGTACGCCTACCCACCAGGGGGAGGGGGGGGGGGGGGGGGGGGTCGTCCGGAAAATGTGAAAAAGTGCAAAAAAATAAATGTCTAGCAAATACTGACTAAAGACTGCAACACACTTTTAGGCTCTGAAGGGCCCAAGAGTGCATCGTTTAGACTAATAAAAATGCAAAAGTCTTCTCGCTCGGTCGCTACGCTCCCTCGCATAATATCCTTCGAAACGTACAAGTAAATATTGAAGAAAATCTGTATTCCGTTTGCATCACGTAATAATGTATGTTTACAAGATTAAGAGTTATAAAAATAGATCAATGCTACAAAAAGTGCCAGTTTCCATGTTTCAGGTATTCCGTAATATTGGTTGGTTTTAATAGTTCACTACTTGCACATAGTCTATATATTTGCCATTTCAACTCCAATAGCGATATCAATGTTCATCCACATGACAGAGGCCTAGAGTGTAAATATATAAATCCCATCCATGCCCAAGCACCCTACTTACTATAATGTACCTACTAAATATGTAAAACCCTTCGGACTGCATACTTATTACCGGCAAAGTAAAATGTGCAACAGGCATATTGCTCGTTTGTATACTATAGTTTTGCTAAGGAATGTAATTTTTTAATACAACAAAACTTTAAAAACCTGTCAGGAGGTAGTCACTACTGTCACCTTCGCCCCTCTCGTTCACCATGCTCCCTCGTCACTCGCATTTCGTCCCCCGGTCATTAAAAGAAATCGCCGCCCCTGCTACCCACACTCAACTATCCCCACCCGGATATTTACAGCAACACCCACATTCACACACACACACACACGCGCGCGCGCACACACACACACATACACACCCACACGCGTAACTCTGTCAGGTTCTACTTCTAACACCTCCCATACCCCATGTCGTTACGCAAACACCCCATACACACACAATCACGAACACACGCGCGCGCACCTACGCACACACACCCGCTTCTGTTTGGACTTACACCCGCATCACCAACCCTACCTCCTCACCCATACACTGTATGGTATGATAGTTTGTAACCATGGGATTAGAACGTATCGTGGAGGTATGTAGTCGAGTGGTTTGAGCACTTGATTGGAAATATATATATCTTGCGTTCGATCCATAAAACATCAATAATGTTCCTTGGCGAGGCATTATATACATTTGCCACTCCATACCTTGGTGAAATACGGGAACCAGGTAGGGTGACGAAAGCCTTGGTGAGAGATAGTAATTACCATATTCCCCACGGCTACATATTATAGGAGTGTAAATGGTGCACATTGTACGCACGAATGAATCTGATGACTGGGGTAATAATGATTTCTGTCAATCGCTTTGAGACGGAATTCCGTTTTAAACACTATATAATTCCAGATTTATTATTTTCAAAATCAGTAGGAATATAATTTTGACTTACTGTCACGGCTGGTAAATTCTTTGCTGGTCCTTGACCCAATGTTCCATTTTCGTAACCTGCTAGAGGCTGTTTCTCTGGCAGCTGGCAACGGACTATATCAATTTCAAGAACATCCACATCACATGCACCATTCGGCCCTAGCAGAACTTGAACATCATCCTCCGTGCTAGCCAGATTTAAGCCAATGCCCTAGAATGATTTAAAACAAGATCATTAATACGTATATTCATCTATTTTATGTACACTGTCGCTCATAACGGTGGAATATTTTTTGTTATCCCAATTTATGGAATTATTTTAAAAATAATTTTTAAATACTAGATCTAGATAATAGTATACGTTCTCAGATTTTATTGAATAATAATTTGCCAATGTGTGTTTTGCGTGACTGCTAAAGCATGTATATGCTACTATGTTTACCAACTAGGGGACCTATATGCCCTTAAGTCATAAATGACAGTAATGAGGATTAATGCCCCACAAAAGGGCACTAATATATATATAGCACATCGACACGGTGTTGATCCTAGGGCCTCACAGTTACGAGGCCATTGCTTTGTCACTGAACCATGACTGTACGCAGCGGGGGCAAGGGTAGGGGGCAGTTTCCATAAAAACAAAACAAAAACAGAAAATGCAATTAATTTTCAATAATTTATTGCATTCTACCCCGGTCCCCAACATAACAAAATCGTCTGTGTGCCCATGCCTTGAGCCTTAATGCATGGCCGTCCAGAGGATTTGTTTATGTTGGGGACCGGGGTAAAATGCAATAAATTATTGAAAATTTATTGCATTTTCTGTGTTTTGTTTTATTTATGGAAACTGCCCCCTACCCTAGTACCCGCTTCGTACAGTCATGGTTCAGTGACAAAGCAATGGCCTCGTAACTGTGAGGCCCCAGGATCAACACCGTGTCGATGTGCTATATTAGTGCCCTTTTGTGGGGCATTAATCCTCATTACTGTCATTTATCACTTATTAAGTGCATAGGTCCCCTAGTTGATAAGCATAGTAGCATATATATGCTTTAGCAGTCACGCAAAACACACATTGGCAAATTATTATTCAATAAAATCTGAGAATGTATACTATTATCTAGATCTATTATTTTTTAATTATTTTTAAAATAATTCCATAAATTGGGATAAAAAAAATATTCCACCTTTATGAGCGACAGTGTACCTTAACGTATTAATGCTTTATATCTATTTCTTTTCTCGTGCACTAGTAGGTGCTTTCCGTTCGTTTGTGAGTAACTCATTTGCCCATGTGAATTCTTTAATAATTTGTTTAGATAACAATAAAAATGAAAATTCGTGTAGTTTTTTATGAAAAATATTTATATCCAGGCAGGGCAGCGCTACTACAGGGTATTCTCAACACTCACTGTAATATCGAGTCGTCCATTACTGCTTGAATAGATCCTGTTAGGCCCACTGAAACTTTCATACATAGGGTCTGGATAGTACTCTATAAAGCCGCCATCGATCATGTATCCATCAAAGTCAAAGGTCAGATTTGCTGTCATAACGCCATTTGTAGCTCTTCTCCTTTTGGTTGAGATACCATCGTCAGGAAAGTTTGGGGTTGGACAGATAAGAAGAGTCTCCGTTCCATTGCAGAGCTATGGAACATAAATCAACACATCTTAAATCTAAATGAATAGATAAATCAAAAATTATTAATAATGAATAATAAATCAAGTAATAGAAAGAGATCTCATGATTCGCTAATAATGTCTAAGGCACCGGATGAATCATGAGCTCAATGAAACATAACATTATATAGGTATTGAATGTTGATTGTACATCCCAACAAAAAGCGGTACAAATAAAGCAGATTAATGTTTCACAAAAGGGCATCATAGTAGACCGGCAGCCTACGTGACCATTATCCCAAGAGACTGAGAGTGTCAGTCTAGCAAACCCTCTGAAAACTTCAAGAAGTTGTCAAGGGATTGCATGGACTGTCATCCTCGAGGTACGTCCATTCCAGGGAAGTTGATGATCCGAAAGTTGTATGGTCATGATCATTGATGATGTGTTTGTAATTTATACTTTAGCAGACTACATTTGCTTTGTGAAGAAGCAGACAACAACCAGCAAACTAATTCATAAATACCTTAGAGTTACTAGCATCTGTTGTAAGTGACGAAACTATTATCCGAGGTTCCTGGATGAGATCAAATCTTTGTCCTGTTAGTTTGATATCAAGACCTCCTCTGTATTAAAAGAAGTAATATTACGTTTTTCAGACTACGAATCAAACATTTGAACTTCATATACGTAGCAATGTTAATGAAATGTCACCTGCAAAACTGACAAAAATCAATGCCTTATTGTTATTATCCTTGAAATATTTGTGTGGGGGAAAGATGTATAATAATATCTGAATTAAAAAGTGTAGAGATATTTCAATGCAATTGAGAAAGCCTTATTTCAGCCCATTTGCACACTGTTGTCTATTTGCTCCACTAAAGCTTTACATGACCAGAAATGTACCCCGTTACACGCCCAATTAATACTATAAGGTATTCACTTTAAACATATTTTCATTATAATGTTTTTCATTAGATAATTTTCCGAATTATAGAATGATTGAGAATAGCCAGACGATCATTTTTTTTTCCTAGCATTCTAAAAGGCTCCCGCCAGTTTGCAACAGGAATAAAGAAATAGTTCCTTACGACATAATAGACACAGTTCTGTCAGTGCCATCAATGATTGCGTTTGGATAGTAGGTAAATGTAGTGTCTTCAAATGTTTTTTCAACTCCATCGAATGTCATGGTCAAGAACACAGAGACTTGTTCATTCATTTGTAAGCTGCTTGTGATGCAAGTCGCAGTCGTATCGTCAACAATCCTGAAGAAGAAGAAAAAATACATCTATATATTTCATTACATCAAACCTCTATATATCATGCTGGAGGAGATGTTTTTGTATTTGTGTATGAGTGTATATGTTATATATGTGTATCGTAATACCATGTAACACAACAAATTTCTATTGTTAAATGGACAATAAATATGAACCTTGTAATGCTAATGAAGTGACTCATTTTCCTAACCAATCAATGTAGGTGTGCGCAAGCACAAGTGTGTGTGGGGGCAATTGGTGTGTGTGTATGTGTTTGTTGTATGCGTGCGTGCGTGTGTGTGTGTATTTGTGTGTTTCTAAATTCCACTTGGTGATTGTGATTACATTGTCAATTTATATTTCCCATAATCAATTCTAATCAAAAATATCCTCCCATTAGTCAAATGCAATTCGAAGTGCATCTACCAATTCATCAGCAATATTCCAATTGTATCTATCAACACACAATAAATGCTACTAAAAACATGTTGCGCAAACAATTAACCATGAAGGTACATAATATGTATAACCGATACTTACAGATTGTTGCATTGTGCTTCTCCAATACTAGCTTCAATGTTCCTTCCTGTGTTGAGGTACATCCCTGTAATAGTGATCTTTGTACCTCCTGCTACCTGCCCCTCCGTGGGACTAAACCCTGATATAATGGGATCCTAGCAAGGAAAGCACTTACTCGTATAAATCGATTCAGAGGATTACACATCAATAAGAAGTAGGTTACGGCTGAATGTTTTATCAGTGGCATTTGATTATTACGCTTATTTCCTCTCGAAGCCCGATATGAAAGTATAATAATAACGTTATACTATATATTCTTTCTTGTAAAGAACCAGCAGTATAAACTATTTAATGGGGAAAATACCTAAGCTCAAATATAAAATCATTGCAATGTCAGTAGAGGTAAACTATTACGTGTAAGTTTGTATTGTTTTATTGGCTCATGCATATTACTTCACTGGCACGACTGGCATTATAACAGTTCTGTGACAAGTCATGAATCAAAAGAACTTCAAGATCACCAGCATGTGTGCGTATTATGGCAGGGCATAAACCAAACGGAAAGTCAGCAGCAATGGTTCTCCAAGAATTAATTAAGCAAAGCTCATGTAAAAGTAAACTAGGCAATTTGTTATGCACTTACCCTGTAAAAGAACTCTATTGTACTCTCTCCGGTCTTAGTACCTTCACCAGATCTTACTGTGATTCCAATGCGTCCTGAGATGACTTCAGTAGATATCCCAGTCATGCAGCTAACACTGACAACAAGAAAGAAATGAGACAAACCATCATTTGACGTCAACATTTTTTGCAGCCAAATGTTTTTCTTTTCTTTTTTGATATTATTATTATGTAAACTGTTTTTATATTTATGCAATGAAATCATGAATATTGAAATAACTCAAAATTGTATGTATGCAACACATTTATTAAATTAGATGACATATATTCGGCATTCTAGCACTATCGGTAATAACGCAATAATGGAGAAACAATTAAAGTCGCCCTTCCCTAATCACTCAGTGGCCATTCATAAGACGTACATGAACACGAATACATCGAAGACATTAAAGCTATTTTTGTTTTTACCTCTGTCCTGGCTGATAAAATGAACCCATGTCAGTCAGAATACACACCAAGTCTCCTATGACAGTTTCCAGTACATCACCAAACTCTACTCCTAGGTCAGTTCCCGTGATTTGTAGTCTCGTTTGAGCATTGATAGGACCTGACGAGGGATAAAACTATGAGAAAAAACATAAGGTTATAATCTCATGCAGATTATTTGTAAGATTACTTTGATGATTGTTTCCATATGTTTATCATGCAAGGCTATTTGACAATTGGAAGTAGAAGTCCAGGTGATTGATATAATTATTACACATAGATTACGCACCGAAATGAATAATTTCGTACGTCTTTACAATTTTCTTTCAAGTGGATTTGGCGTCTTACAAATCTCATATATTATTATTAAAATTAAAATGATATGATCTCTTACGGTACATTGAATACTTTGTTTGGTGACATGTTATTACTTTCAAATCGCATAAGGATCTTTTATTTTCTTACGTCAGTAATAACTGGTGCTGAACAGAGCTGGGTGTCATTCTGACTGAGAAACTGATTGTTCTGACAAACATCACTCTGAATTACATTGCAGTCATCACCACACCAACCACAGTTTAAGATCGACGGAGTTGCTTCTTCTGACACGCACCGGCTGCAACTTCCACTGTTAACCGAACACTTGTACAGGGTCACTTTTATGGAGAAAAACATTATGGGAGGAACGTTCTATTCAAAATAAACGTAATCACTTCCTTTGTCTAAGGCTATTTTATTTCTTTATAATAATGTCTAAGCTATGATAAAAGGATTCAGGACAGTTATCAAAATGATAGCATCTAACAGGTGAATCGGCAAATGAAGACTTAGAAGTGAAGTCTCATTTGAAAATGTTAATTAATTCATTTGAAATTCTTTTTAATTTCCTTCATAACATTAACAGTAGATTCAGGTAAAATTGAACAATTTGAAGAGTCAAAAATAGTTTCATCAAAGTAAATGAAGGACAATTATATTTTCCTGCATTTGTATAGATTTTTATAACAGTGACAATTACACCGTGCTAAGGAAAGACTGCGGTGACATTTTTTTTCTTCATTGTATTTCAAAAATATGCTGTGGAGTTGATGGAGCATGTATTGGTACAACACAAAAAGGGTTTCATACCATATGTATCTGTCGAATCATCTATGTTGTATTGCCCATTCCACTGAATCGAGACGCTTACATTCTTCTCGATGATGTTCTCATTATACATGTACTGAAATTAAAAGGTTCAAACGAACATAGTTTCAAAACATGGTTAAAATAAAAGACAGATGTAATGCGAATATCTACGTTAAGTATCAATAATGGTAAAGATGATGTATAGAGGAAAAGGTCGAGGTAATAATTTCCAAAATACAGGATATGTGTTATGGTTTAGTGGATATGTCACCAGACTGCGAATCACATGGTTCGCAGTTCGAGTCCTGCCCTGATACTAATGTAGTTTACAAGACATGTATAAACACTTGCCGCCCCTACTCAAGGGAAGTAAAATGGTACCCTGTAGGAAAGAATTCCTTGGATCCTTTAGCACCCTATAACAGCAGCTGAGCTTCAGCTGGGGGTAATGATGTTACACTCCTTATTACGCGCTAAAGAACATATGCCCACAGTAGCTGCGCCATATAAAAGGACATATCATTATTATATGCACTATACCAACGGATTAGTATAAAGACACTGCGAGTATTAATGCAGATGAAGGAATAAAGGGAATACGGGGAAGAGAAAATTGTGAAGGGCTTAGCAAAAAGCAGCACGAGAGCGATTTGGAGAACCGGATAGTGAGAAGGGGAAGGAAAAAAAATAAAATGGGAAGAAGATAGAAGAAAATATATGACCAGAAGCAGGAGGAGATGGACGGAGGAATGATGGCAGATATCAATATACAAGAAATAATGATGCTCCGTCCAGTAAGAAATTGTTTTACAATTAAGCCCTACTGGTATCATTATTTCTCTTTTTTTGTGTGTATTCTCTCGAACTCCGAGCAGAAATCAAGACTTTCTCTTATGTATTTAAGTTAACTTGATACGTATTAATGGGGGTTTTAATCTAGTTAGATTGAAACGCTTTTTATCCATGCAATATCATTTTTTTTTCCAATTTACATCTCATTTCTTTCATTCTCGGTTAAAAAATACATTGATACAAAAGATACACAATAATTCATGAACAAATTTAGAAATGGGGGAACTAAATGTATATAGCCCGTCGAATTGTACAAGAATGGTTCCCTATTCACATTCATAACATAGTATTGATGAAAGATAATTTAAGAATTTTTTTCCAAAGGGTCCAAACACATATTTACCTCTTCGGCACTACAGAGAATGTAACTTTCATTGAAGAAGGAACTTGGTACTCGTATCCCGACTCCATCAATACGAAGAATGCAATCGATCGACTGGACCTGACGAAATATTAAATTAGAAAACAAAATCGTTTCATAATTTCAAGAGATGACAAGGCAACATTTTCATTTTTTGTCAGAGATTATTCAATTATTTAATTCATGTCACAAGAGACTACTGCAAATTTGCCACGCTCGAACCAGGTGAGTTATAACATGAGTACCAGATAGGAATTGATTCTTTAAATATGTTGAGCGCTGTAATGCACGCCGTGCTAGATGCCGGCTAATAAACATGGTTCGCGGAAGTGGTAACGTAACATGATTATTATCATCAGTAGTAGTAGAAGTTGGAGTAGTAATAGTAGTAGAAGTAGTAATAGGAGTAGCAGTAGTAGTAGTAGTAGTAGTAGTAGTAGTAGTAGTAGTAGTAGTAATAGTAGTAGTAGTAGTAGTGGTGGTAGAAGTAGTAGTAGTAGTATGTAAAGTTACAATCATCGTAGCACAAATAGGGTGTTGTCCATACCTTTGTCTGCTCTGTAGGGAGATTCCTTGCCAGAAGTGAGTAACCAGAAGGAACATTAACTGGTATGAAAAACCGTTCTAATGTCGCCAACAGCTGAGGGCAATAACTCTGGCCTTTGTTTCCAGAACCTACGATGTTCTATAAATATTTAATAGATACAACATACAAACAATAACAAACACACACATATTACACGTGTAGCCTATTATCAATAGTTTTGTATGTACGTAAATATATTAGTTTCACATTGATAGGATTTACTTAATGACATGATTTCAAAGCATATTACATATTCAAATTCAAATTCTACTGATTCCAATGAAATTTGTATATTTACATTCTTTTTGTTGTAGATCAAAGTCAAGTTTACTCTGTCGGGAGCGAGTAGTTCTATGCCTTTTTATTTTGCAAAATGTCCAGACCTTCATATGCGCACTTCGTCAGTCTCACGCTATTTTGTATTTTAATGTATGTTTTTCCAACACTTGACCTTGACATTTCTAAGAGGAGACAATTTTGATTTGATAGCAAGAGGAGAACACCTTGACGTGACATACGAATACGAAGATACCAATACAACTTATGCTCTTTTCAATAAAATTGCTAAAAGGTATTGACTCTAAGAAAGAGAGAGAGAGAGAGAGGTACATTTTTTAATGTTAACAAATCTACTAACATTTTCTCCAATCACCACTGTATCTTCCGGCTGACATGAGCTGCTATCATGTGTACACATGTTGTCATAAACACACCAGTCACATGGCCAGGGACTTGTTACACAAGATGAACAACTGCAAGAAACAAAAGAAGTAGCTGGAAATTATACGAATTACACGAATTATACGATATCAAGTCTGTGATGCTAAGAATGAAGAGTTTTGCTTGCTTGCATCTACTACCTATCTGAAATTAGATTGTACAACACACGCTCTATGAATATTGCGACGCAGTCAATATTCTACATTTACCAACTTCTAAAATTCAACTCTGCATGGACTAAACATAACCTTATATCTAAACCTAACCTAACACTCATTTACAATCCTAACTCCTAACTCTATTTCTTTGACGAAATTAGCCGAGAGCAATTTTTTGCCGAAGCAGATGTTGGGCCGCCCGATTCATTTAATATATTTAAAGACATTGCACTTTACAACTCCCATGAAAATGTTTAGCCTGTAACATGAATGTTTTGATTTGTAGCTATTGGTAAGATAGAAGAGAGAGCCGCTTGCGTATATGAAGGATGGCGAGAGGGGAGGACAATTTGCCCACATTATTAAACCAATTGCAATGGAATAGTAAAATCATATTACATCAAATGTATTTTTTTAATATTCATGATATTTCCTCTGATCTAAGCTACTATAGGATTGTCAAATCTTTTATGTAGTCAGTAAAAGTATGGGACAAATTACCCCAATAAAATAAAATTATCTTTGTATCATAAACACAAAGTTAGCATATTACAAAAGTAGAAGCCAAGGAACCTACGATTTAAGATGGGTGCAGTCAAACGATATGAAATCTGTGCTGACGAAGCTTACTCTAGTTTCCGTTGAGACAATCGAAAGTGTCAATGTTACATGGTCCGCTGGTTGTAAATAAAAAAAAAGGATCTAGAATAAGACGGTTGCAAAAGTTTTCAACTAATGTTCTTCAGGGATATGTGTATAAACATGATTTTTTTTTTCGTTGTCTCCCCCCCCCCCCCCCACCCCCTCTCCCTCCCTCGATATAAAATAAAAATCAGTATCATTTAAGGTAAATTAAAATTCTTTAAATTCTTTAAAATCAATTTAAAACTAATGACAAGGGAAACCGATGTATGCTACTAATTTGTGGCTTATTATACATCGTATGAACCTTCTTAATCTTTATTGGATTTTCTCCAAAGTTTTTGATGGTCTCTTACTGCTCTTCTAGTCTTTTAATCATAGGTTTATAACGACAGTCTTTGAAGGTTAGGTCGTGTGTTTAAACTTCGAAGTTATGTAGTGACATGTACGTGCCATGCTAGGGCAAATAACTTCGAAGTTTGCTAGCTCGTAGTTAAATAAATGCTATATTTGGCTTGTCATGTTTGTAGTGAACTTTGATTGTTCGCTGTGAACGGTGAACGGTGTGAACCATCGTCGTGGTAAGTGGATCGTTTTGTATAACTCCGAGGTTTCGCAAACTTAACGTTTAAATTACGACGATCGTGTGTGAACATTTTGCGCCGAAAAAAGAATTGTGCCATGCACTGTAGAACAGTAAGAATTTAGATTTCAAAAGAAACGAAATTAATGGAGAGATAATTAATATTTGTCCTACCTTCTTCTGGAATCGTTGGCAATTCACTCACAGGAGGAGTTACGCATATGACTGTATTGACAGTCGTAACAGCAGCATTGACCTGGTAGGAGTCGAAGGCACATTGGTATTGATGGCCGTCTTTGAGAGCTGGTAGCTGCTGAACGGTAATGGTGATCTAGCGCATGGAAAAACAAGATTAGACATGATGTCTGCCATACAAAAGATGAAGAACATACAATGTTAGTTATGAAACGTAGCAAAACTATTAACATATAGTGAGGTCAAAATAATATTTTATTTCATCGACTTTGGGGTCTTAACTTTGTCGATTGTTAGATAAAAGACAAGATTTATTAGAAATTTCATGTTCTCAATAGCAATGGAGTGTTTTTTCTAAATATGTTGGGTAATACATGGTAAAATAATTCCGAACATGAATGGCAAAGTCAAAGGTTTCCCTGCATAGTAGCTAATTCTAAGCATGAAATAGTATCTCAGTAGCATAAGAATGGACATGACTTCATGATGTAAAGTAGGGCCTTACGAAGTTATTATATTGATAATGAATATTACTTACTGAATCGATTCTTTATACAATTTAAGAAAAAATTAATTGAATGACTTCTCGCAAAAGAATCACAGACAAATGTAACTGGAAACTAAAACATCTCCAACTGGCTACATGTACTTTGGATGGTATATGATTGTTTGGGGGAATTAATACTTAGAGCTTCAAAGATTAAATTGACGCCTAGTTTTAGCCGAGTCTGTAGTTTTGGTTATATCGTTATTGAAAATGTTCATATTCAGCGGTCAAAAAAAAATTGTTTTGAGAGACAGGAAGTCCCAAGAGCACCTACTTCTTGTTCTGTCTCTTGGTAAGGCAGTCTATGATCAGGCTGGACATCTGAGAGGGATACACACTGGAAGGCATTGTAAGATAACCATCGAGTTGACTCGTCAGGGAAAGGACATTCCTCGTATCTTGTACATCTTGAAGGGGAGAGTGTGTGGGAAGGATGAATATGATAAATAGAAATAAAGATGATCTGAGAATTTTTTTTGTGTACACGTAATAAGTACAAAATTAACAAAATATAAACATAGCAAAAGTGAATCCAGAATTAGTTGTTTTCTCTAAGGGATGACAACGCTAGGGATCCCTCATCCTCTTGCTGTGTGGAAGTTTACTCAACAGAACATATTTAATATTTCTTAACTCAAGTTAAAGGGGGAAAGGGAACCGAAAATAAGTCATCATTATCCTATGCAATGCACTCACCTCGCCTCCAGAGTACACCATCCACAATAAGGGTCTCCATCATTTCCTCCATCCTCCCCAATGCAGTCCTCACAGCTCTGGTATTGGCCACAGTTGACTAACTCTAACGTGAGAACCTGATTTTTAATATGAAAATGAAATAGAAATCTAAAGCAAAAACGAAAGAAGTCATATGGATTGTGATATTAGCCAAAATAGCCAAAGCCAAAATATAGGTCATATCTTTCTGAAGATTCTTACCTTTGAACCTTGGTCTGAACTTGTAGCAAGGGTGAGCTGCTCTTTCGATTCATCAAGAAACATCTCTTGTAAGACAGATCCACCTCCAACGAAGACATCTTCATATACGTAGCCAAATGAACCGTTGACTATGTTCAACTATTTAGTGAAATCATAATCAAAATATGGTTTGGTGTTATTGTGTTTTTTGTTCATTATAAGGGTATTAGGGAAGACACCAGTCTGGCAGTGAAGGCAGCATTACAAAAGAATACGGTCACCTATGTGATACCGTAAACATGTAGGTCTAGTAATCTTTACCGAAATAAATTTTGATCAATGATGCTTCATTAATACGAGTAAAAATACCTTCACCTACAATTGTAACATCATTGAATTTCTCAAAGATTATATATACGAAAATTGGAAGGTATAAAGTTATTCCAATCATTTTGTTTACTAAACGTCTTTGTAATACAATTGGAATACAAATCATATCTTGCAAAATTTACGTTTATTTTTTTTTGGTGTGACTTTTGTACGTCCGAGATATTTTTTTGTTTGACAAGCATACTCAATGTAACTAGCTTTTATAAATTTGTTCATTGTTTATGTAATCATGATGAAGGAACCCTGTGGACAGATCAAAATATACAAAATATATATATATTGTACAGGACAAATTGGTTTAGTGAGTTAAAAAATTATTGACATTTTTCAGGAGGATACAGAATTATTATTTTTTTAACCAACAAAGAGAGTTAGCTGTATACAAACTAGTTTATTTATTTGTCATGGCATCTTACAATATCAGCAGGTACATTTCTCTTGAGGATCTATTTATATTGTTAAGGTACCAAACCTTATGTAATTTCCCTTGCGTATCTCCTATGAATGCCACTGTATGTTGTCTCTCTATAGTTGTCACTATGGAGGTGGGTATCACATCAGGAATGGTTATGATGGGTGAGGCAGAGAGGGGAACCGTTCCACTGGCATATCTATGGATAAACGGCAGGTAACCATCTTCTAAATAATAGGCGGTACATTGGACTGTATCTGGTGGTGTGAACGAAACCTGTCAAGAAAAGAAAAGGAAAGGATATATCACATTTTAGAAGAAACATGCATCTATTCAGCCCTTCCATAATGTAACATGAGCGTTATTGCGTGATGTCTCTGTAGTAAACTTGATGGATATTCCATTTAGAATGGTGATGATGGGTTAGGGATACTGTTATACTGACTGTACATCTTAACACATCAGACTGAACCTGACAAAATGAAACAGGAGGATACTACCAGAAAAAACGCCAAAATGCATTTGCGAATACAAGCCGAAATACATTGCGTGACTAAACTTGTTTAAACGCAAAAAGTTGAACACATCCATAGTTCCCACGTAGCTCTCTGTATCGAACATTGGCGAAGGCGCAGATATGTTGTGAAACCGAATTTGTTTTCCTAGAATGATTGTGAAAGTAGATTTTTTTTTTAAAAGTTTTTTTTAAAGATAACTGAGGTTGTTGGAAGTGGAAGTGGAAGTGCAATGGATTACCAGGCATTAACCCTGGCCACTCAGTCACCATGCGTTGATACAACATTTACAACGCCTGATCGATATGCTCCACTGTGTTTTTACTGTATTATTTTTACAAACTTGGCTTCAAGTTAAGACTAGCTGTGCAGGTAATGGTACTTTTCGATCATGCTCAGTTTGAAAACTATTTTGAAAATTAAACGATACATGAATTGAATCTGGAATGGTAAATTAGGGTACCAGAAAACTTATCTTATAATATTTGCTATATGCACAAGAAATGCGCTACTCGGCCTCGATGCTTTTCCCTATGGATTCGTCCTCGACTGATCAATATTGCAGGACCGCATACTGTGAATTGTATGTGTTTTTTTATTTTATGACAAAAACATCCATGGTACACATTGCGGATATTACTGTAAGATTACTTCAGTTAGATTAGTTAAGAAAAACTGACACATTATTACTTTCATATTTATGTTAATCATTTTACACTGACTTACTGGAGATTCACGACACCTGCTGTCATCCAGGTAACTGTTTGTTGTACCATTGATAGTTCCTTGGATACATCCTAAGACAGCAACGTCTAAGCTCTGCTGGACATCGCTCATCTTATAGACACAGAGAGCAAATGAGCCCTCTTTTGAAAATACCGCGTACAATAAGGCATCAGTGCTGTCGATATTCAGTGAGTCGGCTAGCAGGGATGCTGCTAGTCCGATATGAGCAGATTGGATCATATTGTGAGATCCACACCGTAGCTCTATTTCTGTATATGAATCAAAATATCTATCTAGTGAATTACGACACAGACGTCCCAAGTGCACACTGTCTCCTCTAGATATGAAATAGTACAGATAATCCTTGTAAACGACCAAGTGTTTGAATAAACCCTCCGATTGGACAAACACCCTTGGTATGTATTGATATAAAGTCAGGTCTAAAAGATTGTGCTTTGCAATAAAGGAAATTCTGCTACTTCTGACCCCTGTGAATAGGTAAAAGCTTCCATTTGGAGTACCAACACCATAATCTGCCAAGTCAGCACCCAGAACAACAGCTCCAACAGTAGGAACATCTTCGGTTGTCACAACTTTTTGATCATCCCGTGAATTATCCCTCTTTACATCATGTGAGATATTACTTAAACTTCTTGTCTCACAGTAACCGTCACAACCTCCACAAGTGATGAGCGTATAAACATGAGGCGTTGGCACCACGATTAGGAGTTTATTATCATTAACATTCACTTCATTTGGAAATGTACACCTTTCAGTGTTCACCGTATGTTTGAGGGTCAGGTCTGAGTCGAGTTGGTAAAGCCTCTCTCTTGCTCCAATATAGACATCTCCAGTGATGGTGTTGATGGCGATGTGGTTGAATGGTAGGGTGGAGTCAGAGTCAGGAGGGGTAAAGGATGAGACCAGGTAGGAGGAGAGAGGAGCTGATTGGATGGACCGAGTCTGGCATGATATGAGGATCAGGAAGAGCCATAACGCTTCCAAACCTTTCCAAGCCATGACTGAAGAAACTTCAAGCACCGCAGGCTTCTATGTTAATATAATCTGTGGAAATCAAAATAAGAAACATTAAGAATAGTATGGATATAATTTAATAAAATAATGAATTTGTTTACACTGCAAAGTCTTATCATCATCAATGCTGTTCTTCCTGGGGGCCCTGCAATTAGCATTACCTCATCAATTGCCATTTATCTATATACACCTGGGTGGAGAGTGGCAAATGTGGATTAATGTCTTGCCAAATGACATAAGTTCCGGGCAGGGATTCGAACCTACAACCCTTGGCTTGAGATGCCAGTGAATGAACCAAGTAAATGAAGTCGATTAGACCTACCAATACTTTCAGGTACTTTAACAATCCCCAAGTACTGGGTGCATAATTATGTGGATACTACCCATAATCAATTATAAAATCATGTGCAATGAATTATCCTCGAGGTGGTATTTTCTGTCTTAATTATCGACGAGCAAATATCAGCACATGGCAGAAACGTTGATAAAAAGGACGTCATTTGATTTCTTCCCAAAAAATACAATGCCACACTTTACATGACAAACTTTCAGCCAACCTTTAATTTCTTTATCTTCCAGAAACCAGATAATCGTCACGACGAGGATACTCATGTATTTTTAAGATTACCATTCATTTCTATTCAAATCGGGTCATGTATTTACTAATATCTAGAAAAGATTAATATATACAAAATGTTGGGCATATCAGAAAGGGTAAACCCAGTTTTGGTAGATTCCAATCTAAAAACATTGGTTTTGTACAGTTGAATAGAAAATGTGACAACCTGGTTTCTCTCGCATCCTTTGTGTAAGATAAGGGCAATGTTAATTTTTGGATCAATTTTTCATGAAAAATCCTAAATCCTTCCAGGTTTTATATGCTGTTGGAGACAAAATACCTTACGCACCTTACGCATGTGAAATGGTGCATTTGACAAGTGAACATAGAAAAGAATTGAATGAAGTTAGTATGTTGTTTGAAAATAATTTAATGTTATTCTGTGGATTGAAACAAGGTACTGTGAAAGCACAGATCCATCGGATCACTTTAAACAAAGAAGCACCGAAACATGAAGCAGAATTTAACCTTTAAAATGATTACAGGCAACAGTGCATTATGGTCTGACCCCCATTCCGTGCATCAGCCCAAACTTGGTACGAGATTTTGACAACACTGTAAAAAGATCTTGGTGCTCAGTCATCCGTGGCAGAAATTTTTTGAATAGGGTATTATTGGACAGAAACAGTTAACTCTTTACCATGACATAGAGTCACATTGATTATAAACTTTTAATCATAAGCTACCAAAGTTAGGTACACTTTTTTGGGGGTACGCACTGTAGTGCATTTTCATCAGATGCAGAAATGTTATGCTACCAAAGTATACACCTTAATCATGGTACGCACTGTAGTGCATTTACGTAATTTGCAGAAATGTGAAAATATTGTCATTATCTAAATATATTAATGGTCATTAAATACTCACCCTTAGTGCTAGTTTCAACAGGAGCAAATGTCAAGTAAAATCGATAATTCTCAGCAATCGGGTGACGATGCTTTAATCTTATGTCAACCTGCAGTAGTTACTGAACATGCTACGATTAAAGTAACAGCACTTCCGCTTTTAGAATGTACCATTTCTTTACAGTAAGCGTTTGTATCTTTATTATAATTATACAGGAGCAGTATTCAGTATTTGAATAAGCATTCCTACTTTTATGTTCATTTGATTAAGTGGTAATTTATTTATGTAGGCATAAATGATATGCGTGTAATTTAATAATGGGTAACTTGATAAAATACAGACCTACTTTTCATTTTTCCCTACACCGTAATGGAATGAGCTCCTATTCATTAAAGGTCAAATTTATGGAGGTCTATAGTAACTAATGGTAGGCAAAATCTGTGAGAGACCTTGTTAGTTTGACATTAATATACAATCTATTTCATAATTTACTGCACTCAAAACACCATGAAAGTTGACCTTGTGTCGTTCTAAATTTTGGAAGATGTAATTGTCCAACTTTTTTTTGTCTTGTGGAGTAGCTATGCTCTTTAATGTCACAGTACTGAGGAAAAATGTTAAATATTAAGCAGATCAAACATGAGAATGGGAATTGATAAACATGCATATTATAGACATATTATCATAGGTCCACATAAAAGAAAAGACCTCACGAGTTAAACATATTCTGTTTAAAAGAAAATTAAATTGTAGTCATTTTGTGTGTTGAAACAAAATAATAGGAAAATTATATGACACTACATCACAGTGACATAACCGATTAAGCCAATTTGAAGTGCCAATTGGTATAGTGATGACTACTTTCAAAAATTCTGATTCTGCTTTGTCCGACTTCATTTTAACTTTCACTGATATGCTTCTGTGGTTGTAATGCTCTCTTTTAAAGTAGTTGTCTTTTAGGTTGGATTTTCCTTTAAATGTAGTCTGCAAAAGTTCAGGGCAGCGATCAACAACATCGTTGAATAGGTATAGAAAATTTGTCACAGATGAGTGAATAACTATTGGCATGATCTGACGTCAAATTCCTCCATCGTGGGAACAACTAGCAATAGGCCATTTTCGTAATGTAACCAAATGTAATGCATAATTCTTTGTGAAGTGCCTCAATACAAATTATTTCATTCACCTGATAAGAATAATAGTATTTCAATAGACAGAATCCGAACTGCATACATTAGTTGTTGCCAGGTTGGACAAAAATTATGGCTTGACCTACCTAGCAACACTAAATATATGCAGTTTACATTCTGACTATTGAAATTCTATTATTCTTATGAGGTGCATGAAATAATTTGTATTGAGGCAATTCACAAAGGCTTATGCATAAAATTTGGTTACATTACGAAAATGGCTTATTCTGACGTCATAAAAATAAATAAAAACATTTATTCATGTGACCCTTGGAACCATAAAGTGGGTTGTATTGTCTCCTCTCCCTGTGATCAGACATATGACTGTATGTTTATATAGCCTCCATATGCTTTGCATAAATTATATATATATATTTGTACAGGTGATGGTAAATAATATTTTGTGAAGCGATTTATTCTATTCATCATGTAAGCCTTGATAGACCTCCATTGTGATATCTTAACTCGCTCTTTGTGATAATAGACCGGAAGAATACTGACATTATTTTGTCAATTTTTTTGTTTTTTTGTTATAGCGGTCACTTGCTTGCCTTTGATTTTAAATATGCATATCTATTTCTTGTTGTTTTGTCAAACAAGATTTTCTATATTTATGCTTGATTCAGAGAATTCCGAATAGGGATGAGCAGGAAGTCACAGGACAAACTATTTTAGAGGAGGTTTTAAATCGTCGGAAAATTTACCCAACAACTTAACGCATCAAATGTTAGGAGAATCGAGAAACGTGCCTTATCTCAAAATGAGGAAAGGAACTCATTCTCCTTCTCACGTTGTTCAACTTCTTTTTTTCACTTTGGTACATTGTATTATTGCCTAACATTGCTATATTTTTACTTTTTAATCATGATACAGTCTATGACTTTGTATACATGCCGCATAACATTTCCACGTTAGGAAATGCATGACTATGATTGAGAGACCGGTCACACCAACGAGACCGACGCCAGACCGACAGCAGACCGATCAAACAATTATATGACCTCCCTCCAATGACCAAAAGATAGTTTGCAGGCACAAACCCATGTATATTTGCAATGTTCGCAACTATATCTGCACTGATAGACTAGGCTGAGAGCAAAGTACATTGACTTTGTACTTTAGGTGTTGCAGACAAAGCCAAAAAATGACAGAGCTAGGTTCTGCTCAAGACTTTTAAAGATGGTGTTAAAATGTCAAATAAGATTCTGTGCCTGGAGACTAGGCTAGGAATCGGTCAGTATGGGGTTAGGGTTTTGAGATGTGTACCCCAGTTACATCGATGGGACCGAAAAAAGACCGAATAAAAAAATTACATTTAACCGAATGGCAAATAGTAGGTCGATGTGGAGGTTGCTAAGCGGTTTAACTGAGTTATAAGAACGAAAACTAGATCAATCGTGTCGATGGCAAATCCATATGTCAGCATGTAGACCAAGGGCGCTTGCATGGCGATTGTATCTAATATATTAATATCTTATTCTGATTTGGTTGCCAAAATAATGGGCAAAAACTTTTGGGGGCCAGAACAAAATCCTTATCACCACGAAGTAGAATATTGCAGGGTTGGCGGAGCGTCTTACAAAATAGCGAGGGGGCACAAAAAAGGGCACTTTTTGGAAAACAAAAGGGGGCGCCTACAAAGGGAAACATCAACAAAACCTACACCATTTTTAAAACGTGGGTATATACCCCTACGTTGTCATGATTGTGTTTACACTACCAGGGATGATATCAATATATATTTTTTTCTTTCTTTACGTGGTACGAGATACTGCTTAATTAAGCAACATACTTTGCAGTTAGGTGTGACGGTCTAAATATTAATTTTCGAGCGAGCGAGCGAACGAGCAAAAATTTAAAGATTTGTGAGATACCAGTGCAAAAAAATTACATCTTATAAAGAAGACCCCCCAAAACCCTGATGAGTATTAAGAACAATATGAAGAAAGACTGAAAATTATGGGTGCATGTTATGGAGAAAGGAAAAGGAGGCACTTATCAAAGGGGTAAAGGACAGTTATTAGAAAATAAAGGTGCTCATATCAAAGTAAAAAGGGTAATTATCTGAGCCTTCAGAGGTGAAAATGGCACTCCTTGCACCTGAAAAAGGACACTCTACAGAATTGAAAAGAGGCACTTGTGAGAATGGAAATAGGGAATCTGTTGGAGGAGAAGGACACCTATCATAGTTTTGATAGGGGCATATATCAGATGTTAAAAGGGGCATTTTGCGAGTACCTGAAAAAGTGGGCGGCACAGTGTCCCTCCCCCCAAATCGGGAGTGCCGCCTCTGGCATAACGGGCAAAAATGAGAGGAAAAACACCCCGGAAAGTCATGTCATTTTTATTTCTTGTTAGTTTTTGTTCTTTTTGTTTATTTATTTGTTTGTTTATTGCTTTTATTTTGATTTGAAATTTATTTTTAACAACAGTAGTACAAAAAACAAAAACAATCGGACACTTATATCTCAAAGATGAGGTAAGATCCTAGGGCTGAGTTGAATTAATATTGTTATGCAATATTGTTCTCCTCCTCCCACTCCATCTCTCTCTCTCTCCCTCCTAACATATCCATCTCTCCTTTTTTAGTGTCTATTTTGTTTATGTCTTAATTATTTCTTCTATCTTATTCAAATTGACGCAGTTGGAGAACCTTTGAAAATACTGCAATAACTAATTAAAACATAACATCGTCTAGTTCAAGTTCTTTCATTCATTAATGGATGATTAAAAGAAATATGGTTCGCTGTAAGGGTGTCAAATTTCACATGATTATTATTAAAAGATGCATTATATATGAATACATCATATAAATTTAATATTTTATTCCTTAGAAGAAAGCATACATCACAATATACATTTTTAACACTCTGGCATCGAATACGTCATTGGCCGAGCCTTTCTCGAAACACACTGTTTATATATATTATTTCTGTTGAATACAAATATGAGTAAGTTGTTGCTAATGTGTTACACAAAAAAACTTTGAAAGCTGACCATTTCCATGGTATACAGAGCATAATCCTCCCAATCACTTCTCTAGAAAATTAAATTCTAAGACATTTCCCTACTCCTGTCTTTACTCCAATATATCATACAGTTATTGAAGCATCATTGCACACGTGCGATACTTGTCAGTCTGTGCCTATGTCGTCATGTCAATCTATAATGTTAGAGGATGGTGAAGCAGTTCACTTTAACCCCAAAGTTTTGCCAACCGATCTATCAAGGTTGTTAGATCGGCTCCCGGATTTAGGGGTTCAAAAAAGATGTCCAAGGACTTTATTGTTCCGAACCAGGTAAGATAGGTTTCAGATTCAATTTCAAGTTTATAATGAACATGGAAATGTAATCACTTCCGGATTAAGACATTACCGAATACATACCATTGTTAAGGAAGACCTCTTGCGTCAGGAAAAGGGCAACCCTTCGGTTTCGAGCAAGAAGGTCGTAAGAGGTACGTATTGTCAATTGCAGTCACAGCAACGACAGCATTCTTGCGGGAAGCCAACAAAACATGTTATCAATATAATAAAATAATTGTATTTGATCGACTTGTTCCTTATAAAAACATTTATGAATGTCACATTAAAAATGAGTATTGGGTTAGGGTTAGGGTTAGGGTTACATATTTTACTGATAGCTTTGTTAATTACTACATGAATTGTGATCATTCCATCATCTATCATTTATGAAATATGTAGTTTTAATATTTTCTTTGGACGGTTATCTAAAGTTTTTTAGGAAACACTTGATAGCCCTGAATATCATAACTGTTGGGGAATGTACTTTCAAGAATGTATGGTTTTGTTCTAGCCTTTCTAGCTTATTTTCCTTTTTTATTTTAGTTGCAAAATGTGAACACTATTGCGTCACCAAACATTTCCAGTATTTATCATGTGTTTGAGGGTCAGGTCTGAGTCGAGTTGGTAGAGCCTCTCCCGTGCTCCAATATAGACATCACCAGTGATGTTGTTGATGGCGATGTGGTTGAATGGTAGGATGGAGTCGGAGTCGGGAGGGGTAAAGGATGATACCAGGTAGGAGGAAAGAGGAGCTGATTGGATGGACCGAGTCTGGCATGATACGAGGATCAGAAAGAGCCGTAACGCTCCCATATATTTCCAAGCCATGCCTTTCGACATTACTTGCATTGCAGACTTCTATGTCTATAAACAATGTGTACACACGTCAACAAAAATTAAATGAAATTGAGATGATTTTGTTTATAATAACAATATATTACATTTACCCTCTGAAGCCTCATCGGCATCAATGATGTTCTTCCTGAGGGCCCTGATTATATTGTTACCCCACTAATAGTGATGTGATGGCAAAAGTGGACTAACGAATTGGCCATTGACGTCAGTTCCGGGTTGGGATTCGAACACACAACTGTTGGATTGAGTCAATTGAATGAACCAAGTGAAGGAAGTCGATTATCTACAATTCTTATAGGTATATTAAGGAAGCCCCGGGTACTGGGCAAACAATTAAGTGTATAATAATCATAATTAATTAGATGATTATGTACATTACTTTATCAATGACTGAGGTGTCGTTTTTTTACTTAAATATCGATGAATATAAAACATCAGCACATCGCGGGAACATGAATAAAAAGGACATCAAGATAATCACATTCTCCCCAAAGTATTATATCACGTTTTAAGGGGCTGCTATTTTACATGGAAGCTCTTCGGCGAACGTTATACTCACCCCACCTTCCACAAAGCAAAACATATATATCATGACGATTCTACTCTATGTTTCTTTTTAAATGAATTGCAATTGTTATATCCAACTCGGGTCATGCATTGACCAAAATTCAATCGGAAATGTTTAATAATTATAGTGAATTTTCATAACGCCGAAAAAAAGGTGAAAATCATTTCATTATGCAAATATATGAATGGTCAGTCAATACTCACTCTTAGTACTGTTTTCTCTTGGTACTAGTTTTAACAAAAGGCAGAGATCAAACTGAATCAGTAATTATCAACAATCAGGTGACGACGTCTTATAAAATCTTGCCCTTTTAATTGAACTTGCTTCGATTAAATAGCACTAGTTCCGCTTTTAGAATGTACTATTCATTTACAAAATGTGTTTCTATCATAACTCTATTTAATGAAGACAGGAGAAACATTCAGAATACAAATGACGTTTTTACTTTTCTGTTCATTTTATTATGGGATATTCCGTGTGCGGAAAAATGAAATGCTTGTCTTTTGATTATGAGAAAGTTGATACAATACAGACATATTTTTTCATTCCCCCCACAGCATAATGGAATGAGTACTCTATTCAATAACCAATAAGGATCGTAACTAGGCGTCCAAAATAAATAGAGTCTGCCCTAGATATGAAATAATTAAGATACTCTTTGTATTGTGTGACTGTATTTTGTTCTCTAGATTTATCAGTATTGTCATCCATTTACATTTAAAACAAAAGAGGTTGTGCTTTGACAAAAAAAATATATTTGTTAACCACTGAAGCTTGTTGATAGATAAAAAGCTCGGTAGGGAAAATGAATAGGGTACCCTCACCAACACTTACAAAGTATTTGCGTCGTTTAAAATTGGAAAACGGTATTGTCCACCTTTATTTTGTATAGTGAAGTACCTATGCTCTATAATGTCACAATACTTGATTGAATTTAGGCAACTCGTTATTAAACAGATAAAGCATGAAAGTAGAAATCGAGTAATCATGCATATTATACAAATGTTATAATAGCTTCTATAAAATAAAGAGATAAGACTATCCTGGGTTAAAGATTTTGAAAAGAAAATGAAATTTTAGTAAGCTTGTGTGTTGAAAAAAATAGGACAGTTTTATGGCGTTGCGTCACAGTAATATTACTGATTAAGCCAATTTGGAGTGCCCATATATATATATATCTAGTGATGAAAACTTTCCCCCCCCCCCCCCAAAAAAAAAAAAAAAAAAAAAAAAAAAAATCAACAAAATCAACAAAAAAAATCCAAAAAAATCAACAACAAAACAAAAAAAAATCAAGTTTTCTTGTCCGATTTCCTTCAAACGTTCACAATTGTACTTCTCTGATTGTTATGCTTAGAATAGTTGTCTATTAAGGTTGTATTCTACTTTAAATGTTCTCTTGGCATTGAAAAGAGTACCAGGGAAGCGATTAAATACAACGTTGAATAGGTATAGACAAATATGTCACAGATGAGTGAATATATATTGTCATAATTTGACGCTGATTCCTCCATTGTGGGAAACACTACGAGTTCTGACGTCATTTTGAAGAAGAAAAAACTCTATTCATGTGGCCCGTGATACCATACAGCGGCTAGTATTGTCTCCTCCCCCTGTGATCAGACGTGTTCAGACTGTCGACAGTTTCAAGGATGGTGTATTCTATGCGTGACTTTTATCCATTTTTGCACTTATTAATCTTCTTTTAGGATTTGTTTGAGAGAAGAAAATTAATAACGTCCGCCCCCCCCCCCCCCGACATCAGACAATAAAGTTCGACTGAAGCATGGAGAGGGTTCGTTCTATCTGTTGAAGTTTCAAGTGTGATAACATCTTTCAGTTTATTGATCTTAAAAAAGGAACAATATCCATCCCATTAATGTACTACTCTTATATTCTTTTCTTTCTTTCTAACCAGTAGTTTCATTCCTATGCACATTCGCTCTCCCTCTCTTTCGGAATAGATACATGTATATTGCTTCTATATATATATATATATAAATCTCTCTCTTTCTCCCCCTTTCACCCCATGCTCCCTTTCCCCTTTTATTCTGTCTCCCTTTCAAATTTCGGGGGGCAAAATGAGGAAAGGAAATAATGCTCACTAACCCCCCCCCCCTCCCCCCCCCCCCCCCCACTGAGCGAAATATGGGTCGGCGCGATTTTCAAATTTTTGGACTGGATCCGCCACTGGGCCAACCCCCCCCCCCCCCACCCCCACCCCCCCCCCCCCCTTAGCAAAAAGCTAGATCCGTTAAAACCTGAAAGGATCAAGGTTGATCAACATGATCTAAACCCTTTTAGCCAGTATTAGAAGAAGGAAACAAAATCTCTCTCTCTCTTTCTTTCTCTCGGTTTCTCTCTTGCTCATGTTTCTCTCTCGCATGCACACGCACATATCCCTTATTGGTTTTATGCAAAAGTGAGATATGTACTGCGTTTTGGAATATATTGAGAACATAATAGGCCCAAGGGCCATCAGCATGATCAAAACAGTTTTATATAGACATTAATTGAAGGAAAAAAATATCACTTTGCGAAAAGTGTAATGAAAAAATGTTCCATTTTTACAGAATGTTTATTTAATATATTTATATACGTCATTTAATAAATGACGATGAAAAAAAATATGCCTCATAAACATACACAAATGTTAAATGATATTTCCTTGATGAACCCAAGTTCGTTATTATGGACTTGGGTGTTCTTTTCGTTCATGTTTTTAATTACACTCTCGCTTTATTCCAATTACATGAAGGAACGTAGAAGTTTTGCTTGAACTACAAATTATAAAATGAATGTCTCTGGGTCTGTGGTGGATACAAAGATACATAGGGATGAAAGCAATCTGTTTATTAAGCTTATAAAGATGTTTATGAACGTTTTTTGTTTGTCTTCAAATCAAACATGCCATATTAACTGAATATTACTTTGATGGTCTAGAGCCTTTTTCCTCTCTCGTTTTCTATCATAAAGTCATATTACCCTAGGATTACAAAAAACCGTAATTTAACAATGTTAATTCATTATTAAATATCCCTTGCAATTCATAACAGCATTACGTCACAACTTGGTAATGTTCTCGGATTTCAATAGATGGTGGACAAGGCCATTGAAATTACCTAGCGTTCATTTTTGTTAAATCCCGTCTGCACTAGTTTGGCCCGGGGTATTATACCTCCCTGCAAGGTCACTGACAGGTGGCTATCTCATCAAATCAGCTCTCAATTAACATAAGAAAAAGGGGATCATGGGGGACCAACGGCACCGATTAGGCATTATTTGCTATAAAGAGGGCGCAAGTAGCTATAAGTAGTGCAGTAGGGCTTTAAAGTCTTTGCGATCAAACTAACCATTACGTTATTGTTATATTTCGCACATCCCAATGTGACAGGAATGCATGCTGTACATATGCATTAATATTGTGTTATGACAACAAAAAAAAACCTTGGTTTAATGATGAGTTAAAGATTTTGTATGTTAACAAAAGATAGATGTAGAATAATTGATAACAGCCCTTGAAACCATCGCATATCATTCACATAAAATACCTTATAATCTTTCAAAAGTTTGAAGAGGTAAGGTCACATGTTTAAAGAAAATAATTATAGATCGTTATACGCGGATTTGTTTATAGTAAAGATGTATTCAATACCTTCGCAGACCAGTCATATAATTTCCTACAGCATATGTATTTATGTATCTATTATTATTGATGTTATTATTATTAATATTATTATTATCATGAATGGAAATCATATAGGCCTATATATATATATATATATATATATATGTTTAATTTTTTTTTTTTGAGGGGGAGGGGTCCCATGATCATGTGATATACTTAATCCATCTCATGTATCATGTACTAGAAAACTGTTTAGCAATCCTGCGATCTTTATGCCCTCCATTTACATATTCCCATTTACGTATTCCAAACTGATCTATATTGATTAATCTATTTGAAGTGAACCGAAATTAGTGAAAATGGTCTTGCTCGCACAATAATATTGATGTATTATTGTAGAAGTGCCATCTATTGCATAATTATCGTACTGCCGTATGGAATTAAATAACGTAGTTTTTTTGTAGATTCTAAACGTATTATGTATTGCTTAGCAAAGTGAAGCTCTTTATTTGTCAGAATACATCACCAGTCGAACAAGACAAAGATATCTTATGTCCTGCTACTATGTTATTTTTCTTTTTCATATATACCTTATATGTAAAAATGGTAGATGTATGTCTATTAAATACATATTAAATGGTTCAAAATAAACTTTCTTTTATTATTTTACTGTTTTCATTCTTTAGTCAGTCAAACTGCTTAATGATCTCACTCATGTCATTCGGCTAGCCATCAAGATTGGTGCTTACTAATTCAGTTTAAACAAAGAAATGAACAAAGTGGATCACAGAATCCCTGGTTATAATCGATACTTTATTATTATTCATTATCTTTCTTAGAAGATAGAAAAAGTGATACAGAAAGAGAGAAATACAGAGAGAGAGAGAGAGAGAGAGAGAGAGAGGCTGATCAGAGAAATACAGGAAGGGGAATGGAGACAGAAGGAAGGAGAGAAAGAAACAGGAGGGAAATGCGAAATTTAAAAGGAATATTCATGATTGTTATTTAGTATAACTCCTTAGCATTCTAAAACGTGATCAAGAAAGGCATTTCTCTACTTTTCTAGATTATTTTCATATTTTGATTAATCCTTTGTTCCCAGTATATTATTTTTTTTCTTCCTGAATACATGCTTTTGATCTAATTAGGTACAATTAATCTGAAAAAACAATAGTTTTTTTTCCTGACATTCCCTCGCTTGATATGTACAACAAACCTATTTGTGAAAATATCAAATGAAAGACTGATCATAAAGAAAAAATAATTTCATCATCATAACCTATTAATGAAAACTTATTTTAAAATGCGTGCAACACTTTTGATAACTAAAAACGACACCTTAAAAAAAAAGAAATCGGTTCCATTTCAGTAAAATATCATCGATTCTCTGATATCTAGAGCTAATTTGTAAACACAACATGTTGAAACCTTTGCAGCATACATATTTGATTTGCATGTATAATTCAATCAATACAGAGAAGTAAAACAAACATCAATTCGATTACATGGCTTTGGTGTTTCATGGGAGAGTTTACTTTAGAAATATATATTTCTCCGAGTTAAGATCTACTTTATATCGGGATAACATACCCGAATGAAGATATTCGGGCACCAAGCTGCTATGCTACAAAGTGAGAACATTGTTTCACCTCGATGCCCGGATTTAACGTGGTGGTGGGTATCCGAATGCCCCGTCTATGATTATATGGATGAGAAATGATCACGAAAGAAATCTAACCAAAAGGGGACTGCACCCTTTGCACTTCCCTATGTAAATCTTTTTTTCGAAAATGTAAGACCAAAACAACCATTACAAAAATATTCGCATACGGTTTCATGTTTGGAACTTACACTGATAAGATAATGCATTTGAATCATGAACACCCAGTGATTCGTATTAATAAACGAAAGAGTATCAATACGTTATTGTGATAAAAACATGTGTAGTCTCAGCCCTTTTTATAGAGAAATTGCAATAAGCCAGTTCGAAGCTAAAATGTGCGCATGGGCAGATAAACGTTATTTATACCAACATTTTAAAACCAACCAAGACGAATACTGGATATGTGCTGATAATTTTTTTTTTTTTTTTTAATTGTGGACAGACAGAACATTCAATGGAACACAGCTGGAATTCTTCTTCTCAAGAGGGCTAACAAGAGGTTTCTTAGAATGATGATTATTCTATAATGCACAAAGTGTGTACTAGGTCTACCCTATGTGTAAAATATCTGAGAACGTTTGGAGTTGTTTGTACAATGTGGTCTATTCCAGAAAGTCGTTCACTTATCATACATGTGTAAAGATATGATTCAAATTTGTATTGACAGCGCGAGGAAACAACAATGTAATTTCGATAACGGCTAGGTGATCTAAATTAAATTTTACCAAATTATTAGCCTTATCTAACACCAAAGTAGAGGAAAAAGAGACCAAATAAAAAAATAATTACATTTTTTGATTGTTTTCTAATAATCAACATAATTCCAAAGGAAATCTGACGATTTTGTTTAGTAGGCTTACAAAGCTATATATAGGCTACAATATGTCTATATAAACATAGAAGACATTACAATTTTTAAACAATAGCAAACTGCGAGAAAAGAAAACGACTTGAATTGAAATAGTAACTGTTGTACTGAAGTAAGAATACATAACGATTACTTAGTGTAATTAAACATTTATTTCCACATCACCTTAGTAAACTTAAAGTACTTTGCATTTCTAAACCTAAAGAGAAAAAATCTGAGTATCAATATAATCTTTTACTATACACAATGGAGTCGCATTTTCTCCATTCCATCTGAATACAAGCATTTTGAAGTCATAATCACGACGTAGTACCATGAACCACGAGGAGAGCTTGGGAAGTGCGATGATGACAAAGGCTCTAGTTTGGCATCAGCTCTGTGATCGAATCCAACTGTGAATAAGGGGAAAATGATAGAAAATACAAGAATCAAAATACAAAAGCAATATGACAAAATAACAATGGTAGCATCATAACAGATAAGAAAAAAAAACGAGAGAGAGAGAGAAGGGAGAGGGTAAGTTCAAGCAGAGCATTTAAGGTATGTATATATTAATCTACATTTGCCACTCTCAACCCAGGTGTTACATAGGTACCGGTAGGAACCAATTCCTTGAATTCTGTGAGCGCCGAAATCGGCAGGCTAGCAGAGCCGGGACAATAGTTGGAGTGCCTTGAGCACCATGCATGGTGGATATGTGCGCTATATAAATATCCAATATGATTATACCAAACACCTTAACAGAATTCCTGACTTTTGCTAAACATTCATGAAGTAATTATCGGCCCACTAACCAGAGGACCTGTGTCATGAGATGTGAAGTCATACAGCTTGCTGAGGGTTGCCACTCGACTGAACAGACCAGAAAAGTCCTAGAGAAAAAACAAACACAAACATAGGAATGCTATTTAGTTCTAATATTGTCTGTATCAAGTTGTCATGCAAGGAGACTAGCCATGTTTCTACGTCAAACCAACAATTTTCAAGTCATAAGGAATACACTCATCAAAACAATTAATACAAAATAATATATATTTTAGTTCTACGGGGTATTACAAAATATGTTCATTTGTTACACTTTCAGAGCCCATGGTTGAGCTACCTTTGATTTATCAGTATATATACTTTACATCTAATGAAGCTTTCTGAACAATAGACAACGAGACTGCCATAGAAAAATTTCTGTTTGTATCTGTCGTTTGTTGAAAAAAATAATGCAAAGTTAAAGAAGAGCAACAATTAATCATCACCTGTGTAATTCTGTTGAAATCCTCCTGGAGTTCTTCTGTCGTTGGTGGCGGCAACCCTTTGATGTTCTCATAGTATTCATCGATGGTTCTGATGTGGCCTGGAAGATCCCTGTAAAACAGGACCCGATTGAGGGCAGACTCCTGAAAGAGAGTTCAAAGATTCAATTCATTTGTCGACAAATGTTAAACTTTTTACAAACAGATAAGTTCATGAAGTAGATGCATTGTGAATCCTGCTTTGTTTGCTGTTATAAATCATCATTTTCAATTGAAACTTAATATGATGCTAGCATCTTATGCAAACCTAACCCTTGGTAGTAAGCAATTTACCGGTATTGGAAGTCTTCAGATCAAATTGAAGATGAAACAACACATAAACTAACACTAATAATGCCAATTTTATACATACGGAATAACAAGCATGTTGTTGGAAACTCACAAGTTGTCACTCCAGTCGGACCTGGCTGTATATCTTATTCATTTATTCATTTATATTTCTTTGTTTTGCTTTGTTTTTGTTTACTGGATTTTGTTGTGTCTTGTCTCTCTGATTGTTCTTTCTGTACTTTAGACAATCTGGTCCGATTTGATTTCTTGTTGTAGCTGAATGTCCTCTGATTGTTTTTTAAATAAATGTTTTTTTTTATATTTCGCGTAACACTTAGACATAAGAGAAACAAAATTTTGAGTTATATGCAATATATGTTGACAATTTACTACTATGTTCACTATGTTTTTGAAATGTGTACGTTTTAGTTGATTATCAATCATTTAGGAAAAATATTTTAAAATGTTTTGTTGTGACTAATCACTTTAAAAAAAAAATATTGACCTGATGAGAGGTCGTCTGGCCGAGAGGAGGCCGTGACTGTGATTGACAATACAAAGCTGTCAGTCGACGTGTTTGAAGAATGTAAATTTGATGAGAAATATTCTAACAAACTACTTTGGGTAGGACAAAGAACTTGACTATGTCTGGTGAATTATGATGCAATACACATGAACAGTGACTACTTCAGCTTGTCTATTTCTAAACTGACCTGCGTATTCTCTGAGCGGATTTTCTTGCAGGCATTATCCAGCATATTAGCCAATACCGAAACGCTCTGGTCAGCAGACCGTGACTGACGCATGTCAAAGACGTAGGAGGGATGCGTCAACGTAGTCATCCAGTAGTGTAGTGGTAGACTGAGAATGGGAAGCAATGATGCAATGAAAAATAATCGATCGTAGAGACTATCAAGAAATCAATTAATGGACAATGTACACTGTTGGTCATAAAGGTGGTCCCCTAGTTGATTAGCATAGTAGCATACACATGCTTTAGCAGTCACGCAAAACAAACACTGAGAAATTATTATTCAATAAAATCTGAGAATGTATACTATTATCTAGATCTTCTAGGAATAAATCATTGTCAAAATCATTTCATAAATTGGGGTAAAAATAATTATTCCACCATTATGACCAACAGTGCACATGTATATAAGGTGACACTACAATCACTTTGATAATCCGACTATTTGTACTAATACCCTGATCAGCAGGCCATTACTGACGCCCCTCTAACCTAGACTTAACCCGTTTTTACTGGAAGGGGGAGAGGTATTCCCCCAAAAAATACAATATCATCACAAATTGCCACGTAGTCTTATATATCGCACCGAAAATGGGGAGAGCAGGAGGCGGGAGCGATCCCCGCTGGTTCCACCCTAAATGGTGGATACGCCCGCTTGTTCAAATACCTGTTACTCTTCCATGCTTCAGCAATCTCCTCGGGTTTCTCATCGCAGTACTTATTGGCCATCTTATCAAAGAAGTCAAAAAGATATTTGATGGTGAGTGGTGTCTCGGCGGGCTTCTTGAAGACACAAGCTAGGAACTCATCAAGGCGAGTCTGAATCGTTTTCTGTTAAGAAAATGATAATAATATATACTTTTTTAATAATCATGATTACGTTTCTCTTTGTCATTGGTATGATATTTTAACATGTGTTCACGATTTCGAGTTAAGTTTGAGATTTAAGGAAAGCCACATGCAAGGAACTCATCAAGGCGAGTCTGAATCGTTTTCTGATAAAAAAAATGATAATATATATATATTTGTTAATAATCATGATCACTTTATGTCTTTGTTATTGGTATGATATTAAAAAATGTGTTCATGATTTCGAGTTGAGTTTGTGATTTAAGGAAAGCCATCGCTTGCTTTTGTATGGCTCGTGTAAACACACATGCATAAATACAGCTTGAAAAGATAAATCTTGTGACAAAGACTTAGGTTTTCCTACTTTAGTAACCAGCAAACGCGGTGCTAAGAATTCACGATCCAGCTTGGTCAGGGATGTACTGCTCTCTGTGGGCATTTGGTTCTCGGCAACCTAAACGGTAAAAAAGATCAAGCAAATTTTCGGAATAGTCAATATTATTCATTTCTCATAGATATTAGAATGATCACAGACAAAATGTAGTGTAAAGAATATCAAAATCCAAGACACCTTTCAATTATATGAGTTCGATACATCTATACATCTACCTTTTGTTGAACGAATGGGAAGACTAGTGTTTTTGTTTAATAGTTGTTACTGTATTTGCATTAGAGTGCACAATCTACCGTGAACTGTAAGAAAAAAAGGAAAAGAAAATGGGCCTAATTTGTTTTCATCCACATAGGCAAAACTGAGGTACGCAGACTTTTCACTCGTTAAATAACTGTACTATCGATACCTAACGGTATGTGTACATAATATATTCTTTAAAGAAATGTCTCGCATTAAAATCATTGGTGAGTTTTATACGGGTTTTATGTGGAGGGTCAGGGTGAACAAAAGCAGCACCCCTTTATTTTGTACAACCCTAATGTGGCATACCTTAAATATACACACACAACATTTGTTTACTTGTTCGCGATTCTTCAGGCAATTGCCTATCCCTTCTGTTCATCATCATCTAGTGCCGTCCCTTCGGAACGTATTGGCGGCTATGTACCTCCATCGCGCTCTGTCATGTACCCTTCTTTTATCATATTATCCGCCTTACAGTTATCTCCTGTATTAACATCTTAACATTCGTCAGTCTACTGCCAATGTCTTGTTGATGACAGCTAGCAAAATAATTATTCTTACCAAGTGCATGATCCGAGATCCGCCACTTTCCATAGTCCGGATTCGAATGTAGTCTCTATCACGGACATCATCCGGACCAGCATGTTCTTGGTCTAGAGGAAATAGCGTATGAAATAATTTATTGTCTATTAAGTAATTCATTATGAAATAATGCGTCATGAAAATGTTGTATTTTGTATCATTTGAAGTTATGTTTCATAAAATAGTGTATTATGAAAGAGGCCTATAGTATCATAAAATAATGTTTTGTGAAATGTATGTACCTCGTTCAAATGCATAATGCCATAGTGAGAAATAAATCCATTCACTGTGCTTTGAAAACAGTACAACACTGCTCTAGGAATCGACCCGCCGGGAAAAACCCAAAGCTTTCAAACTTTCTAAATGAACATGTACATTACGTACAATGTTTCGTTAGTAAATGCACGATTTCAAACTTGTGATTTAATTACAAGGGGTGGAGGATGTTAGGGGCATTGCGAGAAGTAACGAATAGAAAAGTGCTCCTTTTGCGACTTGTATTCTTATAGACACGACGGAGGGGAGTAGAGTAGATGAATACGCTCCTAGGAGCTTTTACTACTGTCTCTGATGCTATATTCATATTGATTAATCAGAACAATTGATTATGCAGGGGCGTTTCTAGAAATTGCTAAACGGTGGATGCACATTCTTGCCCAAACCCGGAGAAGGGGTGAAATAATGGGCGAATTATACATAAAGGTGTTATGATCATGTGCGTATGCCACAAACACTGAGGAAAATATATTCCTTTTTTTTCCTTTGGGGGCGTGTTGTCTTTATCTGAACATTCAGCCAGAGGAGGGCAGCTTTATCTGAACATTCAACCAGAGGAGCGCTGGTTATGACTGCTGCATCCTATGTTGGACACACCACTGACATGCCTCTCTCTTTATACCAGTAACCTACATTGTTGGAAGAGTTGTACCCCTGGGGTAACAGGTTGATACGTCCCTGTCTCATTCATTGATGCCTTGACAATCAGAGCTACCTGACACCCATCGGATACCTGCACAATCATAGTAAACAAAAGATTAGTATGAAGTCGAATATGCTTCTGTAGACCACTATTAAATTTTGAAAAATCTTATGTTTTCGGATTTAGTCTTTATGAGACTTAGTGAATATTCCATTGTAATGTATGTCATTTTAGAGATCTGCAAATGGCATCTTGATAATGATCGGAATCAATTTCTGTATATATTAGTTATCACAGGGAAAAAGAGTAATCCTCAATCCGAAACACAAAATAATTTGGAGCATAAACAATCATCATCATACAAGAAGAAAGGACATTGTATGGAAACAAAATCATGCGGATATATATTTATCTTCTATCTACTGTACAAAAAAAAAGTTTACCACTAGAGGGAGTATGGAATTGCTACCCAAACTCTCGTCACAAACAGGTCGGCAGACATTGCAAGTCAGCAGATGTGAAACAGTCGATGGCAAATTTGTAATTGTTTTCTCCAATGACCTTAAGGCTTGGGACCCGGATGTGTACTGTAACATAAAGTTATATAATTGTATAATTTCCTTACCCCGTAAGTCTTGACTGTATTGATGAATAAACCCTTGGTGTTCCCAATAGTTTTGTTCAATTCGTCTCGATCTTTCAGGATTCTCTCCTCCCCTCCGGGATGATACCAAACTATTCCACAAAAAAAAAAAAAGTTGATGTCGGGTTAACATCTGGTGATTACATATATGTATGAATAGGAGCTAAAATAGAAATACTGTAGAGGTGTCTGATCTGTGGATCACTTGGTTTGTGGTTCGAGTCTTGTTGGGGCAATACTGTCCTCTGTCAAGACATTTAATATACATTTGAAACTCTCTATCGCTGTATTAAAAAGAGCACCTGATAGGATGCGATGTTTAAATTTGGTCGGGTTGGAATGTTTGCGCATGCAAAATGGCTTTTTAGCTGAAATACTCCCCACGGAGCAGAGCGTGTGCACTATCATATGCAGATCAGCAATTGAATCCAGTGACTGAGGTACTAATAACTACACGTGAAGCGCTTAGAAACGGAATATTATGCGCTTTAGAAATGTGACTACTTTCCTCATCATGCAAACATATCAAAGCTCTTTGTCTTGCATTAAAGGAAGTATAATTATAGCGATAATAAACAGAAAGCCACAATCTGACAATACAGTGCGTCCCAGAAAAAACGAAACCGAGAAGTATCGATGTTCTATCATAACTTAATCACAACTATAATTAATGAATGATACATATTTGGAAAGCTTAGAGTCTCCTCTTTCATGTGATGCTACTCAGGTAATGCATATTTCACGCATGAGTGATTAAAAGCAATTTGAAGGAAGGAAACCAAAAAGACATTTGGCGGGCGGTTTCTGAATTTCGAAGAAAAATTCACATTTCTAGAAAGTTGAGTTTCTGCCCTTTCATATGACACCTCAATCAGCGAAAATGAACGAGGAATGACAAAGTTCTGTTTGTTTAAAGTAGTGCTTGCATTTCCATAATTTGATAAAACGAATTCGTTTTCACTTGCTGCCTGCCGTATCAATAAACGAAATTAACAAAAGACTTAACTCCATTTCGTCGACAATCAACGGTAGACGAGAGTCTTCATGCATGGCTGATTGTCAACGAAACGGAGTTAAGTCTTTTGTCAAATCTGCTTTCTGCTACGGCAGGCACCCAGTGAAAACGAATTCGTTTGTTAAAATTATGAAAATGTAAGGGCTACTTTAAGCAAACAGAACTTCGTTATTCCTGGCTCATTTTTCTTGATTGAGGTATCATATGAAAGAGCAGAAAATGAACTTTCCAGAAATATGAATTTTTCTTTGAAATTCAGATACCGCCCGCAAAATTAGTTTTTGGTTTCCTTCCTTCAAATTGCTTTTAATCACTCATGCGTAAAATATGCATCACGTGAGTAGCATCAACTGAAAGAGGAGACTCTAAGCTTTCCAAATATGTATCATTCATTAATTATGGTTGTGATTAAGTTATGATAAAACATCGATACTTCTCGGTTTCGTTTTTTCTGGGACGCACTGTATAAACGGGAGCTAAGTGTGAACAAAACGCGAGAGACTAGCGTGTTAATACATGTATAACAGGGATGCCTGTCAGGCGATACTATCTATGCAATGCTGTCCTATTTTATCCTATGTGCTAATGCGGACTGTGTCCTCGGAAGACTTCCAGCCAAAGCCCATCCCCTCTCCCGTAGTGGCTAAAGGTTTCTGCAAGGTTCTATCCCTTTAAAGCTTGAAAAATTAACGATCATCGGCATACTCACGAAGATCCATCTCATGAGCTCTGTTCTGTTGTACAATGTGGCTGTTCCTGTAAGCAGCGTCCAGTATCTTCTGCTTGACTTGAGTCATGCAATCAACATCTAGAACTTTGACGTAGTACTTATGGTGCCTGTCCCTGCCCACTACTGATAAGGTCTGTGAAAATATTCAAATGTAATCGGTGAGTATGAGTCATTTTATCAATTATCAGTAAGTTGTTTTGAACTCTATTCAACATGAAATAACCTTTTATTGTGTCTGTTACAGGTCCTGCATTCACATTATCGTTACAACAAAAAACGTACTGATTGTACCGTAATTACTTTGTATCATTCACGTTGGTTTCGCAAGCTTTATAGTTTTCACATCACCGCCATTTTCATCAAGAACAACCAATGGTAATTTTGTTAAGGGATCGGGTATCTAACTCTCTCTCTCTCCAAGTCTTAATTAACAATTGTTATTGCAATGTTTGCCTGTTGCAATGCCTTAACCTTTCAAATTGACTTGTTTGAAAATCATCATCATGATACATCCATAATCCTAAACTATAATGCACGAGTTTAATACAATGAAATGTAGAATCGATTTACTTTTTATTTTTTATTATTCTCAGATACAAATAAAAAGCTTAATTACCAATTCGTTGAACTCCACCTCTTCTTCCAAGAGACATTCAAAGTTCAGAGAGAAGACAGACTGCCCAGTGGTGATATCAATAGGTCCTTTCTCAACCTGGATCTTGATGGATTGGTACAGCAGGTACAGAGATTCAGCCACTTGCCTCTGTGTTTTTTATTTAAATAAACAACGCAGAGAACATGATTAAACTCAATAGGATATGATGTCGATGCAAAAAAATGATGTGAGTAAAATTGGAAGTCAAAGCAAATTGGTAATCATTGAGTTTACGCTGCATGACATAAATGTCGTTCTGTAATCTTGAGAAATAAGACATGACACAATTAACTATTATACCTAATGTTGTTCGTTAAATGTGAGAAATATGGTTGCAAAAAAAATCTGTCACATATTGTTGCAAAAAATCTGTCAAATATTGTTGCAAAAATTTACAATTAGTAGTACTAGTAGTAGATGTTTCCAAAATGTTATGCACGAAAGCCTTTAACCTGAGTTAATTGGATTGACTCGCATCTGTAAAGCGCTTAAAGACACTTGTATAAAGCGCTATATAAAAGCGGATTATTATTATTATTATCCTTCAATCAGATTTGAGAGCATCGACAATGTATGATGTACAAATGACATGACTACAAGAAATTATTTGATTCAGTGTAGACTAGATTTTGGCACTTATATACAATGTATTATGAAGATGGTCCTACTTAATTTGTACTGTCCATTATATTACGCTTAATACATTCAATAGGAAAGTATTATTTTGTTCTATAGCTTGATCCCATGTCTGAAGTATATCACCATCACTATGGTCACAGCGGGTTTGGTATTACTTTCCTATACGTATGAGCGTATTCTTATTAATCTATTCTAATGAACTTTTTTTAAACTTTAATTACCTTCAGATATTGATACATGCAGAGGGAAATCCAGTTGGAGAGGAGCTTTTCAACGATGGTCTCAGTCCTGAACAAATACAAAATAAAATAAATAGTCAACACGGATGCTAACTCTTAATTTAGAGTGATTTGTATTCATTATACTTACATCACAGTAGATACAAATGAAAAGTTTCAGACATTACTATTACAAACTAAGACAGTAAATACTGTATACATAAAATAAACGTGCTCTTGCTTTTGAAGAAAGGAGTGTTTTATATCTGACAAAATACGGTTTTCATCAATTTGAGCAACCTACACAGTATATACTCTTTTTAACCTACACATTTTTATACTTTTTTAAACAACACGATTGCAATGAGTTTAGAAAAATCAACTCAAGGGCAATGCTATTGTTATTGCATTAATTTTGATTTTATTTTATAAAGTTGTTTGCGATCGAGATAATCTTTAATTTGAAATATTACTAATTAAAAACTTCTTAATGTGTCGAACCTCCTGAAGAGTGATCTTGCTCTGCCACTCTCTGCCCCCTCCTCGATACTTTCTTCCAAGAGCTTGAACAGAGTTCTGTCAAGAAATAGACCAATACAAATATATCACACATTTCTTCTGTCATTAGATGAAAGATAGTATATGGTTTAAAAAATATAAAAAATAGGACTGAATAATCCAAACGTTCTACTGAAATTATCGCTATTTTCTTCACTATCGACATGAAAGGCTGAGTGTCACTGCAGTTATCATGTTCGTGATCACCATGATTCTCTTTGTAATGTCGTATACAACAGCTACACTCTTCTATAATTCATCTTGTCATCAACTTGTTTTCATGAGTCCTATATTAAATACATTTTCTGGCGACCATTAGTTGGCAAAGTAGAGTCGATTAAATTTTGCATAAGTTTATAATTTGGTTATGTGCTCAAAACCCTTTTCAGCGAATTGCCTTTTTGAGGATATTTCCATCTATAGCTCTATTTTTAATATTTGTCTACATGTATATTGAAATTGGTATAGTATTCGGTAGGAATTGGAATCGTAATAATGATGACATTTCTATTCTCTTGATTCTATGGAAGGTAAGCTTGAAAATAACTTTCAACATGCACACAATTTATAAAAGACTACTACTGTGTGAGTCAAACAAAATTTACACCTAGAAAATTGCTAATTATTTTAAAAATCATCTATGAACAGTAAATTATAATACATCTTCTGAAAGAGTGTTTCATCCCAAATCATTTGATATCATTGTTGTGTGGTTTGTGTACACGCTTGGATGAACATGAGGCATTGTTTGCGAGAGTGCAAAAATCGACTTGCGCCAAAGTGATGCCTACAGCATGTATTATGTTGGGATTAGCGGAGTGGAGTGTATAGGCACAGTAGATCATCTTTATAAAGATATTGCCTGGTAGGGTATTGTCTTTCGACCGCCAAAAATTGAGTTATATTTTCATCAAGGGGTTATAAGTTTGTACCCATTTGATCATAATTATGGTCAATATAACCATCGGCAAATTTGATCGAGAAAAATGACCGGGAGTGAAATATCCTAAATTACGATCCTCGCAGTGGATATGACGTGACGAGCTGTGGACCAACCACATCTTTGTATCTGCTAGATCTATAATAAGATGTGGATGTGTTATAATGTACTCACTCAGTGAAATATCCAAACTTTCCTTCAGTCACCAAGAGGGCGGTAATCAATGAGGCGATGTTGACTCTGTGATGAACCAAAAGGAGAAATCCATCGGGTCGGAAAGTCTTTTTTTCTGCACACTTGATACTGGTCTTAAAGCTTAATCTTATTTAATAATTTGTTTACTATTAACATTCATCTCTAGCACATTGCAGACATGCACAATTGTAAACGAAAAAAGTTGTGATCAACAGTTAAGATAAAGAGAGAGAGAGAGAGAGAGAATGATGGAGGAAACGAAAATATCAGAGAAGATAAATGTACAAGTAGAGAGAGAGGGGGGAGTGAAAGAAAGAAGCAGGGAGAAACACAGAAGACAAACAGACAGAGACGGGCAGAAGAGAAGGGGAGAGGTGGATGCTAAATATTGATAATGCCTAAGGGTGGGAGGATGAAACAAAAATCATTTACAGATAGAGACTCTTTTCTCCATTTCATAACTTCAATAACATAATGATTTGGGCAATCTAAAGAGCACTAGATCGTTACAAACCTATCCCGTCTCCTGGGTTTTCTTTGTTCTTCAAGTTGCTTGATGAAATTAGTCAAGAAGTCAGGATTGCCGAGTTGTCTAGAGAACATGATCATTGCAGTCTCCAGGTCAGAGTTCATGTACTGCAGAAAAAACATTGTAAATATAATCAAGAAAATAGCAAAGCTTAAGTTATTCATTCAAAACGTTTGGTTAGACTGTGAAGATTGAGGAGTCGAAAGAGGTTCTGATTACAGACCATTCGCAAATCCATCCATTCCAATCATCTTTTTCCCTTTCTTCAATGTTGATAGTATTGGTTTATCTAAATCAGACTGAAATCCATAGACATGTGGTTTATATATCACCGTAAATAAATTTCCAAGCAATAGTTAAATCGATTGGGATTCAGGCATTTCCAAACAACTTGTAGTAGATGGCTGTGTGCTCAGCTGAATCTCAACCCGACTCTAACGTCATTTGGCAAGACAATAGGCCACATTAAAATGAATAAACATATACCTCAGGGTCCGTGGTTGGTGGTAAAACAGCCAATCCTGCAAAGAGCATGTTCTTGGAGTAATCTAGTGCATTCACAAAGGGTACACCAAGATGGCTGATTTGTTCCTCTACTTCAGACATGTCAGCCTGTAGTTCATGAAAAGCTGCAACAAACATATTAAACAAGAGTAAAATAATCGATCAATAATATAGAGTTGCCCATTTTAACATACATGTTCCTTCAATAAATTGATTGCAAGATGTCGCTCGAAATCACTAATCTCAACCACATGAATCAACACGTTGAACAATGAGAGGAAGGTTACTTCTTTCGCTACTTCTTGGATTGAGAGTCCGCACATTGTCCTCTTGAGAACATGTTCCTAACAATTTCCTCCGTTTTAAAGACATGTTGCGTGGGAAATGCAAGACCCACTTAAACAATTATTTGCTAAGATTGGATTGCGTCAGCATAGGATTTTAGGGAAACATGACAGTTACTAGTAGGCCTATATCGAGAACACCAAATACGTAGGCCTACTATTGTTATAATACAATCATTTATAACGACTAAATTTTATCCTTGGGTATAGAATTATTCCGTTACAATAAAAAGTGTAGAGTTTCTCACAAACGATGAAAGATTACTTCTTTACCAGTTTCTACTCTGTCTTGAATCTTCTTCTCCAGCATTTCAAACACTTGGACCTGTTTGTTTAATTGTTGATGACTTCGTCTAAAGATGACGGCGCCGATGATGACTAGGATGAAGATGAGCAAAGCGGTCGCAACCACAGCACCGACAATGACACCAATGTTGATGGACGTCGTAGAGTACTTTACGTATCCAGGGTAAAATACCAAGTTTCCATGGATAACCTGTAATTGATTTAAATGATTTATTAGTTTCTATCATCTTCTGATCATCATGTGCATTCATGTGACAGTGGCATTTGATTGATATTCTTTGATTCATTCAATGTAAGAGTCATCAAAGATTTTAAGGAGATCAATTTGTGCTGTAAATTTTCCAAATTTTCCCAGCCTATCGAAAACTTTTTTTGTTATCCCCAAGCCTCATAATGTCCCAATAATTTCAGTGGTAAAGAAAAAGTAACTTCGTTTACGATTTTAAAATCATTTTAAAAATGAAAATTCCAAAGGTCTCTTTGAAATACAAATATAATACAAATACATACATTCAGATTAGACTTTAAAATGAATCTTTTACAACATACAAAGGTATGATAATAAATAAGTTAGACATCTTTTGGTAGTAAAACGATGATAGGAAATTAGCCAGATAACTAAAAAGACATACCGTTACAGCTGGTAGATCTTGGGTAGGTCCAGATTCCACTGTTCCATTGATGTTTCCTGGTTGAGGCTTCTTATTTGGTAGCTGGCATCGTAATACATTAATCTCAAGATCATCAACATCACAAACTCCATCGGGACCCAACAAAACTTGAATATCATCCTCTGTGCTTGCTAAGTCCAAATTCATTCCCTAGAAATTAAACGAAAATAATCAATGCAAGGAGCGTATGTATAGAGTTTAGCAGACACTGTCAATGAGTGAAAACACAAATTACACTCACAACATACCCGATATATTGTGAAAATAGCAGTACATTGCTTTCAATTGCCGACGAGTTTAGGTAAGCCTAAGGCGGGAGTATAGTTCTCCTACTAATGTTAATTCTCAATAGTGATGGCAGATAACGAATATTGAAGGGTATTTATTTATTTCAAATTACTAGATCGTCAAACTCTCTTTCCCCAAGAGATGCATGTACCATGAACAGAACAATAAAGACAGGAAACACAAAAATACCATTGTTTCACTCGGCAATGCGGATGGGAACTTTAAAAATATATAAACTTGGCAAAATACACAATAAACGAAATTACTAATTTTGCCATGGTTAGGAAAAAGTAATTTCAAATCTCTCATATGATAATGCATAATTCTATAATCCATTGAATACAGGAACCAGGTGGCTCCTGCAATTAGCCTGTAGAAATAAGAGAAATCAGTAGTCAATGGGTTTACAATTATGACGACCGAAATACATTTCTAGAAATCCACTGTTTCGTTCGTAAAGAAGTGTGTAACGATAATTGAAATAAATATTTTAAATTAAACGGGAACGACTCACTGCGATCTCAAGCCGGCTGTTGCCACTTTCATAGATTCTGTTTGGTCCAATGAAGCTTTCGTACATAGGGTCTGGGTAGTACTCTATTATGCCGCCATCGACGATGTATCCATCAAAGTCAAAGGTCAGATTTGCTGTCATAACGCCATTTGTAGCTCGTCTCCTTCTGGCAGAGATACCATTGTCAGGAAAGCTTGGGGTTGGACAGATGAGAATAGTTTCCGTTCCATTGCAGAGCTGTGGAACATAAATCGACATGTCTTGAATTTAAAAATAAATCAACGTTTATTAATAGCGAATTATAAATCAAGTACTGGAAGAAGATCTAATGTTTCGCTATTAATTTCCACGGTACCAGATGAATCATAAAATAATATAAGTATTGAAATTTGATTGTAGCGTCCTAACAACAAGCGGTACGATTAAGCCAAATTCATGTAGCAAAAGGGGCATCCCAGTTGATCGGAATCCCACGGGACCATCATCCCACACGACCGACAGTTTACGAGACCGACATCGTTAGTTTAGCGAACCCTCTGAAAACGATTCAAGAAGTAAGGCCCTTTTACACTTTCACGGATCGCATCACGGATCATCCCGGATCTTAATCCGGGGTGTTCCGGCGTGCGACACCACAATTTCTTCTCGATGCCGGTGTGGATACGTTCCGAACTGGGTGTATACACGGGCAAGTACGGTGTCTCCACGGACAGACAAGGTAGCAACGCGGACCACGCCGGAAACGCATACGGAGCTAACACGGATTTCAAGGAAGAGCACGGAGGCTACTGGGTACTTTTACGGTCCTTACACGGAGGTGTACGTTGTCTATTGGGATATCTCCGGAATGTTGACGGGTGACTTGAGCTTGTAGGGGCTCATTTGATCATTAACCTTCTCGGCAAAATATACGGAATTTCAAACCCGGATGAAACCGGTGTTAATACGGACCTCCCGGTGTCTACACGGACTGTCCCGGATGTATTCGGCGGCTACACGGAGGTACACGGAGGTACACGGTGCCTACAGGGAAGAGGACTGATTGTTTTTCATCCGTGAACTCCGGGATGAAAAATTAAAGGCCCTTTTACACTTTCACGGATCGCATCACGGATCATCCCGGATCGTCGCTCCGGGATCATCCGTGTTATCTCCGGCATTACCGTGTATACACCGGGGAGGCATCCGGCGTGATCCTTGGCGTACCGGCATATCTGGGGAAAAAATTAAGCTTGCTTAATTTTTCATCCCGGAGTTCACGGATGAAACAATCCGTCCTCTTCCCTGTAGGCACCGTGTACCTCCGTGTAGCCGCCGAATACATCCGGGACAGTCCGTGTAGACACCGGGAGGTCCGTATTAACACCGGTTTCATCCGGGTTTGAAATTCCGTATATTAATGAGCGCCTACAAGCTCAAGTCACCCGTCAACATTCCGGAGATATCCCAATAGACAACGTACACCTCCGTGTACGGACCGTAAAAGTACACAGTAGCCTCCGTGCTCTTCCTTGAAATCCGTGTTAGCTCCGTATGCGTTTCCGGCGTGGTCCGCGTTGCTACCTTGTCTGTCCGTGGAGACACCGTACTTGCCCGTGTATACACCCAGTTCGGAACGTATCCACACCGGCATCGAGAAGAAATCGTGGTGTCGCACGCCGGAACACCCCGGATTAAGATCCGGGATGATCCGTGATGCGATCCGTGAAAGTGTAAAAGGGCCTTAAGCAAGCTTAATTTTTTCCCCGGATATGCAGGTACGCCAAGGATCACCCCGGATGCCTCCCCGGTGTATACACGGTAATGCCGGAGATAACACGGATGATCCCGGAGCGACGATCCGGGATGATCCGTGATGCGATCCGTGAAAGTGTAAAAGGGCCTTGTTTTGACGACTGTCGTTCTCGAGGTCTTTCGATTCCTGGGAAGTTGACGGTCTCAATATTGCATGATATGTTTTCAATGTGTACACTAGCAGACCATGTATGCTTTGCGAATAAGCAGACAACAACGAGCAGAGTAATACGTGCATACCTCAGAGTCACTAGCATTTGTTGTAAGTGACGAAACTATTATCCGGGGTTCCTGGATGACATCAAATCTTTGTCCTGTTAGTTTGATCTCGAGACCTCCTCTGTATCAAAAGAAGAAATATCACATGTTTCAGACTATTGAAAGAACATTTTAACTGCATATACGCAGCTATGTTTAAAAATCTCACTTGAGAAATGGACCACAAACTTAAAAGATTATCTGGGGAAAGATGTACAATAATATCTGAATTGTAAAGTGGAGAGATATTTAGATACAATTGAGAATACTTATTTTCAGTCCATTCGTTCACTGTTGTCTATTTATCCCCACTAGAGTTTCACACAACCCAAAAATACACCTCGTTACACGCTCAATTAAAATAAAAACTATTGACTTTACACATATTTTCTTTACATTTTGTGTATAAGATATCTGCCAAAAAATACATTGATTAAGAATAGCAAGACGATCCATTTTTTCTTAGTATTTGAAAAGGCTCCCGCCAGTTCGAAACGCGAATAAAAATATTGTTCCTTACGACATGATAGCCACAGTTCTGTCAATGCCATCGATAATTGGGTTTGGGTAGTAGGTAAATGTGAAGTCTTCGAAAGTTTGTTCATCTCCATCGAATGTCATGGTCAAGAACACAGAGACTTGTTCATTCATTTGTAAGCTGCTTGTGACACAAGTCGCTGTCGTATCTTCAACAATCCTGAAGAAAAATATATATATCTATACATAAGAACTATCTATGAAAATGTCTTAGAAACAGGCTCATCGAAATTATTAGTCATTCAAATCAGAATGCTATAACTGTCTTCTGAACACATTTCATTATATTACAGCTCTATATATCATGCTGGAGGAGAAGGGGGGGGGGGGTAAGTTTAACTTCCGAATATTTATGTGTTTCAATATTTTAGTGTTAAGTATATGTATTGGTAATGTTTATGAATGCGACTCACTTCTCCTGACCGGTCAGTGTAGGTGTGCGCAAGCGCAAGTGTGCGGGGGTACAATGTGTATGTTGTGTGGACGTGCGTGCGTGTGTGTGTGTGTGTGTATGTGTGTGCGGGCGTCTTTCTGAATTCTACTTGGTGATTGTGATTACATAGTAAATTTATAAATTCCATAATCCATTTATACATTAACAACAAAAACCCGTCAGTAAAATGCAGTTCGAAGTATATATACCAATTCATCTACAATCTTCCAATTGTATCCATCAACACACAATAATTACTACTGAAAAATTATAGCAAAAAATGACCATTAAGGTACATAATATATATATAAGTGATACTCACACAATTTTGCATTGTGCTTCTCCAAATGAAGCTTCAATGTTCCTTCCGGTGTTGAGGTACATCCCAGTAATTGTGATCTCTGCACCTCCTGCTGCCTGCCCATCCGTGGGACTAAACCCTAATATAATGGGATCCTAGCAAGAAAAATACTTAATCGTATAAATCGTTTCAGAGGATTACAAATTTTTAATAAGAAGTAGATTATAGCTGAATCGTTTTTCATGTTGTATTCAATTATTACAATAGTTTCCTCTCAAAGCCCGATGTTAGAGTTCAATAACATGATAAAATATATATTCTTTAGTGTCGGGAAAATTCCCAATACGTTATTATTAAAAACCGTATAAACTGTTCAATGGGAAAATACCAAAACTCAAAACGGAATTTAAAGCAATATCAGAAGTGGTAACATTACTTGTAAGTTTGTATTGTTTTGGTGGTTCATTCATATTACTTCACTGCCACGACTGGCTATATTATAACAAGTCATGAATCAAAGGATCTCAAAGTCCACCAACATTTTTGCGTATTATATTATGGCAGCGCATAAATCAAGCGAAAAGTCCGCGGCAATGGTTCTCAAAGAATTAGAACGGGAATGTGTTCGTAAATTGGAATTTCAATGTGATTTGTTATTCGCTTACCCTGTAAAAGAATTCTGCAGTACTCTCTCCAGTCTTAGTACTTTTACCAGACCTCACTGTGATTCCAATGCGTCCTGATATTAATTCAGTAGATATCCCAGTCATGCAGCTCACACTGACAATCAGAAAAAATATCAGACAAACGATCATTTGACATATACATTTTTTGCAGCCAAAATTGTTTATTTTTGAATGATTTTATTATGTACGTTTTTCTTATATTCACGCGATGGCATCATGACATTTGAAATAACCCAAACGTTCATGCACATTGTATGGGTTGAATAGCAAACATAATTTTGTATTGATATAAGGGGATTCCAAATTAGAGTACATGAGAATATCAACGCACTGAAACATTTGATGCAGACGGTATTGCCAACATATATTCCGTATTTTAGCACTCTCGGTGATAACGGCAAGTTCGTGGAGGAACTAATAAAAGCCACCATCCCGTATAGTAGTCATTCAGTGGCCATTCATGAGACGTTTATGAACCCGAATACATCAAACACATGAAAGCTTTGTTTGTTGCTTTTACCTTTGTCCTGGCTGATAAAACGAGCCCATGTCAGTCAAACTACACACGAGGGCTCCTATGACTATTTCCAGTACATCACCAAATTCTACTCCTAGGTCAGTTCCCGTGATTTGTAGTCTCGTTTGAGCATTGATAGGACCTGACATGGGATAAAACTGTAGACCAAAAAAAGACAATATTAAAAACACATGCAGACTATTTTATAAGATTAATTTGTTCATTGTTAACATAATCATGAATGACTATTAGACGTTTGAAGGTAAGACTTTAGATGATTGATAATATTATTACAAATAGATCACGCACCGTGCATCTTGACCACTTGATTTCAATTGATTTGGCACCTTACAAATCTCATACATTATTATAATTATTAAAATTAAAATTATATGATCTCCTACGGGACCTTGCATAATCTGTCAGGTAAGTATTTATGAATCGGATAGTGATATATTATTTTCTTACGTCAGTGATAACTGGTGCTGAACAGAGCTGGGTTTCATTCTGGCTGAGAAACTGATTGTTCTGACAAACATCACTCTGAATGACATTGCAGTCATCACCACACCAACCACAGTTTAACTCTTACACTGCCATGAGACTGCTAGCGCGCTATTGTTATAGTGCCATGTGCACGCGAGCGTGCTATCGATTGAAAGCCACGTTCATGCTAGCGAGCCACCGCTACGGTGCTTCGTGCGCGCTAGCGCGCAGATGTAATAACAGTTATTGTTCATGCCCATTGCACCGTGTTGAGTGCTTTTGCAGCGCTATTGAAAGTGCATCAGATTATCGGCTTTGGATTACGCGTCTTTGTATACAACAGTCAGATTGGATTTTCTCGAGTAATTTAGAGATTTGTTTTTGATATCATATATCATCATTATGCCTCCCCATCGCATTGGATTGGTTCGACAACTCACTGATAGTGCTTATTTACTTCAGCAAAATTACAAATTCATGAAATGATATTGGTATCAATGGAAAAAGGGTGAAATTTTCTACAACTCTCATGTACAATGTTTGTTTATACAACATACGAATGAGAAGTTATAGTGGATCAAACATAGTAAAGATTTTAAAAACACGCACTTGAACCAACCCTAAAATTAACTTGGCACGCAGGGGCTTTGTTGCTGGCACAATAGAGATTAGCACTGTGGCACTGGGTGCATTGTATGGGTGGCAGCTTAAGAGTTAAGATCGATGGGGTTGCTCCTTCTGACAGGCACCGGCTGCAGCTTCCACTGTTAACCGAACACTTGTACAGGGTCACTTCAATGGAAAAGAAGAGAAAATATTATTTTATGTTTTTATTTTAATAATTCAAACCAAACGTAGTCAATTCCTGAGTCTAATGCATTTTTTTTAAAATTTCTTTATTATATTTCCAAGCTATGATAAAACAATTCAGAATATTTATTCAAGTTTAAAGTATCTTCCAGGTGAATTTGCAAATGAAGACTTAGAAGTGAAGTCTCATTTGAAAATGGTAATTACTTTGTTCGAAATAATTGTGAACTTTCTTCCTAAACATTATAACAGTATATCTTGATAATATTAAATGCTTGACAGAATACAAAATAAAAATCGTCAAAGCAAAACAAAAAAACATATACTTTCCCGCATTAGGAATTTTTTCGAAGCGATAATTTTACCATTTTAAAGAAGATCTACGGTGACAACTTTGTAATTGTATAGCCGAAGCGTATTTTAGAATTGATGGAAAATGTCATGTTACAAAAAGAAACGGATATTTTACCATATGTGTCTGTCGGATCATCTATGTTGTATTGCCCATTCCACTGCACTGAGACGCTTACATTTTTCTCGAGGATGTTCTCATTAAACATGTACTGAAATAAAAGGTTCAAACAAACATAGTGTTAGGGTTAAATTGACATACAGGTGTAACTTGAATGTCTTCGTTAGAGCAGATGGGGGGGGGGGGTAAAAATGATGTATAGGGGAAAAGGTCAATGAAATAGTTTTCAAAATACAGGATAGGTTTATTTCTTTTTGTGTGGGGTGGATGACAGGAATCAAAATGCAAATACTGATATGTGTCGGTTATTTTTTAATGAACATCCGTCTCTAATTTTCCATTCATGTGATGAGGATGAACAGCATTTGTATGGCGCCATATATCTGTTTAAAAAACATTGAGGCGCGAGCTCCTTCAATAAAATTAACATTTAAATGTCTGAAGGAAGATGTGAGTTTTGAGTGAAGCTCAAAGTGGTCCAGGTTGTCAATTTCGCGAATAGATGATGGGAGGGAATTCCACAGGCGAGGAGCAATAGAGGAAAATGCCCGGTCTCCATATCCCTTGAGATGAGTAATTGGCATCTGGAGAGTAAGGCCAGATGAGCGAAGTCCAGGGCGAAGATGACGCCGCTCGATTAAAGATGACTCATATGCTGGGGTCTGACCGTGAATTGCCTTAAATGTGAGCAGCAGGACCTTGAATTCAATTCTGCTCTTGACAGGAAGCCAATGTAGCTCAGGCAGAACAGGAGAGATGTGATCATGCTTCCTCAGCCCGGTAAGCAAACGTGCTGCTGTATTCTGTACTGCTTGAAGTCTGTTCAATGTTGCAGAAGTAAGCTAGGCCAGCTAGAAGACTGTTATATAAATCATGTATAGAGGAAATGAGTGAATGGATCAGGCTTTCTGCTGCCATCCTCGTAACCATTGGTCTAATGGCTGCAATGTTACGAAGCTGGAAGTAAGCAGTCTGACATACCTGTGAAATGTGCCTGTCCATTTTCATGGACTGATCGAAGTAGACCCCAAGGTTACGGGCGCTTACCGTAGGAGAGACAGACACATTGCCAACTTGGAGGTCCATGGAGATGATCTTGTTACTCATGTTATGTTCCATACATTTATATACAGTAACGGTATATTCTCTCCTGACACATTTTTTATAAAATATCTCTATGTAGATTTTGGAGGATATCACAAAATACTTTAATGTCTCCTAGCTCCAAACATAGATAATTAAGAATTGTTCTACCAACGGACGAAACACATATTTACCTCTGCAGCACTACAGAGAATGTAACTTTCATTGAAGAAGGAACCTGGTACTCGTATACTGACTCCGTCGATGCGAAGAATGCAATCAACCGACTGGACCTGACGAAATATTAAATTTGAAAACAAAGTCGTTTCATAATTTAGCGAGATGACAACTTGTAAAATGTTCATGTTTTTATCAAAGATTATTCAATTATCGAACCACTGTCGCAAGACAGTACTCCATATTTGTCGCACCCAACCCAGGTGAGTTATAACATAAGTATCAGGTAATTATTCATTGTTTAAAATCCTTAAGCGCTGAAATTGGACGCCGTGCTAAAGCCAGCTAATAATAATAGAGCGTCGTGGGTGATAATGTGCCTTATAATTAGGAGTAGTAATAGCAGCAGCAGTAGTAGTAATATTAATAGTAGTAGTGATAATAGAAGTAGTAGTAGTAGTAGTAGGATGAGAAGTAGTAGTAGTAGGATGAGAAGTAGTAGTAGTAGTAGTAGTTGTATGTTGAATTTCAAAAACCGTCATAGCACATATGAAATCATATTCATACCTTTGTCTGCTCTGTGGGGAGATTATTTGCTAGAAGTGAGTAACCAGAAGAAATGTTAACTGGTATGAAAAACCGTTCTGATGTCGCCAACAGCTGAGGGCAATAACTCTGGCCTTTGTTTCCGGAACCTACGGTGTTCTATAAATTCGAAATAGATACAAGATACAAAAACAAAATACATCAAACTCATTGCACCGGTAGATTATTATCAAGACGTTTGTAAGAAAGTGTATGATGTTAGTATCCCATCGCAAGGATTCACTGATTGGCATGATTTCCAAGCATAACTCATATTCAAATTCAGAGTCTACTTATTTCAATAGGTCTATTTATTTGCATTTTGTCTCACTTTATTCTGTATTTTAATGTCTGTCTTTCTAATACTTGACCTTGACATTTCAAAGTGAAAAACACATGAATTGTAACATTTGGTGAGAGCAAGAGGAGAACACCTTGACATAACATATGGGTAACGTAGATACCAATTCAACACTCTTTAATGAAATGATTAAAGGGTATCGCTCAACGAGAGAGATAATGTTTCTTTAGTTTAACAGATCTGCTTACATTTTCTCCAATCACTACTGTTTCTCCCGGCTGACATAAGCTGCTATCACGTGTACACATGTTGTCGTAAACACACCACTCACATGGCCATGGACTTGTAACACAAGAAGAACAACTGCAAGAAACAAGTAGAAGAAATAGCCGAAACTTAAAGAATTATACTATGTAAAGGCTGTGGTCCTAAGAATAAAGAATATTTACATGCATCCCCTATATAGCTGAAATTAGATTGTACAACAAACGCTCGGTGAATATTGTGACGCAGTCAATATCCTACACTAACCAAACTCTAAACTTCAACTCTACACTAAACATAAGCTTCAATCTAAACCGGACCTGACACCCAATAGCGTAGAACAATTTTTGCCAAGTCAAAAGTCGGGCCACCTCAAATCACTTAATCGAACCCTAGACATTGCACTTCATAATTCACATTAAATTGTATAGCACGTCACAATAATATTTTGAATTATAGCCATTGTAAAGATAGGAGAGTAAGAGACTTGCGTATATGACGGAAGGGCGAAGGGGGCTATCGGCCCACAGTATGTTACCAAGTGCGATGGAATAGTGAAATCATATACATTGAATGTATCTTTTTAATATCAATGAAATTTCCTTGATTTAAGCTAGCACAGGATTGTCAAATTGATAAAATCATCACAAATACTTAAACAAAATATGTATTCAGTAAAAGTACGAGACAAATTACCTTTGACTTGCCCAGTAAGTAAATATAAGTATCTTTATATAAAAGAGCAGAGGTGGCATACTAAAATACATAGAAACCAAAGAACCTACGATTTAAGATGTGAACAGTCAAACGATATAAAATCCGTGCTCAGGAAGCTCACTCCAGTTTCCGTTGAGACAATAGAAAGTGTCAATGTTACATGATCCACTGGAGGTAAATGAAGGAAGAAGATATAGATGGTTGCAAATTTGTTCAAAAATTCTTCTGAAGGGAAATTTCAATACCTTATTATCTTGCCGATAGGAATCACGTTGGAATAATGTAATAGGTCGTTGGGATCTTGGCACTTTTCAAAGGTGACGTAGTAGATTCATTTAATATTTGATTTTTAGCAAAAATTGTTTATTTGTCCCCCCCCCCCCCTCAGCATAATATAAAAGGAGTATCATTAAATGTAAAGAGTAAAAATAACAAAAACATTCTTTAGATAAATGGAAAAATTAATTCGATTTTTAGTACTAAATAAATGCAAAGATAAGATAATGGAATGTGGAAGTATGCTACAATTTGTTGTCACATTTATATCTCATATGAACTTTCTTATTTAGAATCGGATTTTCTCCACAGTTTCATTTGTCGTGTCCTATTCATCTTTTCTTCTAGCCATAGGCTACTAAAAGACAGTCTTTACAGTTTTAGGTCGTGGGTTTAAACTTCGACGTCAAGTGGTTATGCGCCGTGCTGACGGAATTAACTTCGATGTTCGCAAGCTTGTTTTTGAATTGTGATTACTCTTTGTTTTAGTCCTGTGTGAACCCTCGTCATCGTGGTAAGGGGATCATTGTTTACAACTTCCAGGTTTCGCAAACTTAAAGTTTAAATTACGACGATCTTTTGGGAATATTTTAAGCGAAAAAAACAACCACGTCATCTACTGTAGAATAGAGAAATTTCGATTAAAAAAAGGAAATAAAATAACAGAGAGATAATTGATATATTTCCCTACCTTCTGCTGGAATCGTAGGTAATTCACTCGCAGGAGGAGATACGCACATGACTGTATTGGCAGTATTAATAGTAGCATTGACCTGGTAGGAGTCGAAGGCACATTGGTATTGATGGCTGTCTTTGAGAGCTGGTAGCTGCTGAACGGTAATGGTGATCTACCGCATGTAAAAACAAATTAAGATTTGATGTCTGACATACACAAGATGGAGACCATACTCTGTAAGATTGATATCGCTGAAAAAAACTATTAACATATAATGAGGTCAAAATAAAATGTCACTTCATCGACGTTTTATGTCTAAGGTTTGTCGATTGTTAGATGAAAGACAAGATTTGTTTGACCTGTTCATGTTCTCGATAGCGAAAGAGAGCATTGTTATTGCATCGCGATTTTATTTTGAGTGTTAATACTTGAAGCATCAACGATAACTCGACGCATCATCCAGTTGCCAATATTCATATTTAAGGGAAGGATTATTAGAATTTCAGCCGAGTCTGTTGTTTAATATTCAGCGATCCACAATTTTTTGTTTAGATGGACATGAAGTCACAATATATAAGTCATAATCTAATTCCATCGACTTACTTCTTGTTCTGTTTTTTGATAAGGCAGTCTATGGTCAGGCTGGACATCTGAGATGAATACACATTGCAAGGCATTGTAAGACAACCACCGAGTTGACTCGTCAGGAAAGGTGCACGCCTCGTATCGTGTACACCTTAAAGAGGAAAGGGTGTGGGAAGGTAGAAAATGATAAATATAAATAAAGATGATTCGAGAAGGTGCTCTTTTGTTCACGTAGCCTAATAAGTACAGAATTATCAAGATATAAACATAGCAAAAGTGAAATCAGTATTTGTTGTGTTCTCTGAGGGTTGACAACGCTATGGGTCCCTCGTCCGATTGCTGTGCGGAACTTAAGTCAGCGGAATTAAAGTCAGCAGAATAAATTTTGAATGTCTTCAACTCAAGTTAATTGGAGAAAGGGAGCGGGCAAAAAAGCCATCACTCTCCTGTGCAATGCACTCACCTTGCTTCTAGAGTACACCATCCACAGTAAGGGTCTCCATCATTTCCTCCATCCTCACCAATGCACTCCTCACAGCTCTGGTACTGGCTACAATTGACTAAACCCAACGTGAGAACCTGATTCATCATATGAAAGTGCAAGTGCGTAATATCAGAAGTCATATTGGTGCATTCATCAGCTGTCGACTTATTTCCTATTATAATAAAGCTACATTTAAGGATGTTTCTTTCAAAAACCCATAGTTTGGAGGTATTTAACTCATCTGCAATGTCAGGTAGCATAGTTTGCTTCCACCGTCTATACTAGTTGCTGTGTTTGGCAAGCATCACAGATGCTCGTCAATAATTCCTTATAATCAGGGAGTTACTCCCTGCTATAATCATGGCAATTAAGTAATTAGAAAATTGATTCATAAGAAGGAAGGATTCCCTAAGAAAATGCCAGAGTCGCTTTTCCTTTGAAAGTCAACCAATGCGTATCGTGCAATTTTTGGGGAAAAGTCTTATCTAAGCTACACATTTATTTAGAAGTATCGACAGTTCGCATATTAACAAGTCAAAACATTGAAAAATAAGGGGAACGAGTGGTTTTCCACTATCGACAAAATGAGCAAACATCCCTGTTGATTGTATAGGAAATGTTATAGCTGGCAATAATATATTATATTGGCATATGAATATTTTATAATTCTCACGTTGCTGGTCAATGTCATTCCTCTGACCAATAAAACGTTACGCTTATATTAACAATAACTAAAACGTTGATGGAATTGAATTGTTTCAATATTTCCACAACACATGTTCACGCAAGATGAATATAACGTTTATACGGCCACTATTGGCTTTGCTCAACTCTTGCGCCAAAAAAGATATTGGGAAAGATTGGCAGACCGCTTTTTGGACTGACTGCGTAGCAGCAGTGATGCATAAGCAAAAACGATGAAATAGTGTACCGGTTAGACCCATTTTTACGGAAGAACGCCCTAAATGACGGGTAGTTTCGTGTTTTTATCTTCTACTGCAACCATGTAATATCAAATGAGTATGCCCTTATGCCTAGGTCACATTGGGCCTACGACTAGGATACGGCGTCCGTACGCCCCCGAAATCGGGAGATACTTGCGGCGGCCGCAGAGAATCTGTGGTGGCCTCAGGGTCACCCTAGGACGTATCCCTATCTTTACAGACCGTACGGGTCGCCGTGGGATTATTACGCGGATTTATAACTGTTTTCATTTCTAGGTTCGCCGTAGCGATTAGACACGCAGTAGCCATGCCGTAGAGCGGTTCCACGGCTACCGTACGTCGGGCGTACGGTGGCCTTGCGTTTTGTAGGCTCCAGGGGTGAAGCGGTAGCATCAGTCTGGCTGGACGGTCGCCGTATGCCCCCCCCCCCCCCATTTGGCCGCATTAAGGGGCACATTGCGGCTACCTTGCATCTGTCTTAGTATTTGTCAAAAATCTACGGCCGCCGCAGGGACGCCCTAAGGCGACCGTGCGTCATCACTTCAAAGGCTGTACGGCAGTCGCAAATTTTCTGTCTGCACAAATTCAAAATACCACGTGCGGCTACCCTAACATATGTGACCGCTACCGTATGTAACCGTGGGAATTCTGCGGCGGTCTTATAATTGCTATTGGCCGTAGATATTTTAGACTGCACGGCCGCCGCGGCAAATGTGACCTACGTATTTCCAACCACATTTACATTGTATCTTTCTGAACAGTTTTTACCTTTGAACCTTGGTCTGAAGTTGTAGCAAGTGTTAGCAGCTCTTTCGATTCATCAAGGAAGAACTCTTGTAAGACAGATCCATCTCCCAGAAAGACATCCTCATATACGTAGCCAAATGTACTGTTCACTATGTTCAACTGTTTATAGAAATCACAAACAAAATAACGGTCAGTGTTTTCGATTTTGTTCCTTATAAGCAAGATAAAATCTTCAGGGTATTAGGGCAGAGAACGGTCTGTCAGTGTAGACAGTTAAACAGAAATAAGGTCACCTATTTGATATCGTAAACATGTAAGCCGAGTTATTTTAAGCGAAACAAAATTTGAATATTGAATACATGTAAAACAGTTTTTACATTGCACAATATAATAGAGATTTTCAAGTAATTAGGAATTTTGTTGAACAGTACTGAAATGAAATATCAATATCTTATATCTTTCTGTTAAAGGTACTATGTCCCTTTTGCAGCCAACCTCAAATTATGTAGAACTATGCAGGAATTATGAATATGTCATGTATGTCCTATCTGTGAAATTTAAACGTTAGCAGTGTCCTCATATTCAAATTATGCAAGGAAACCCGTTTACTTGCTAGACTTCACTGTCAGACACTTTTGAGTGACTGACTGGCATTTTTTCTTCTTTGGTAATAACATACATGAAAAGAGTTGTAAAGGGTACATGAGCATTTGTCTACATCAATAACCCACTTCTTGTGATGGCCAAGATTAAACTGATTGAATCTTTGCGCAGCATAAAACGTATGACCATTCGGTACAATTATTGTCTGAAAATCCAAACTATTACTTTTGGGCTCTATAGCCCTAAAGTCGATTTGACAACTAATAGTCGTTATTTTCCCACTTGAAGACATTTTCAAGCCCCACCTTTTTTAGGGAAGTTCTAAATTAGTATTATCTTTCAAATGCAGTTGGCATTTAACTTTTTCATTTTTTGGGCCTGCAAATGGGACATAGTACCTTTAACTCAACGTTTTTACTTCTTTTTTTATACAATCGTAATACAAATAAAATCTTGTTATAATTATATTTGTCACTTGATGTAAATTTTGTATTGCCGATATATTATTTGTATGACAAACATACTCGAGGTTTTTATCTTGTATAAAGTTTTTCATTGCTTATACATAACAAAGGAAAACTGTGGAAGGGTAAATTTAATGAGAAAAAAATATTCATAGGAAAATTAATTTATTGAGTTGACAAATTAATCTAAACTTATCTGGTGGATACATACAATTTATTGTTTACAATAAATAGAGTTACTTGTATACAATCTTCGTTTAACATGAGCAGGTACAATTTTCTTGATGATCTATATACATTGTGAAGGTACCAAACCTTATGGAGTTTCCCTTGCGTATCTCCTATGAATGCCACTGTATGTTGTCTATGTATGGTTGTCACTATGGAGGTGGGTATCACATCAGGAATGGTGATGATGGGTAAGACAGAAAGGGGAACCGTTCCACTGGCATACTTGTGAACGAAAGTTACCGGACGATCACCGTCTAAATAATAGGCGGTACATTGGACTGAATCTGGTGGTGTGATCGAAACCTGTCAGGAAATGAAAAGGAAAGGATATATCACATTTTAAAAGAAACACGCATCTATTCAGCCCTTCCATATGTAACATGGGCGTTATTGCGTGATGTCTCTGTCTGTGGTAAACAAGATGGATCACATTTAGAAATGTGATGATTGGTTAGGGATACTGTTCTACTGACTGTACATTTAAACACTTAAGACTGAATCTGACAAAATGAAAGCGGGAGGATACTACTAGTAAAGATCGCCAATATGCTATTTGCGAATACAAGCCAAACCACATTACGTGACTTAACTCTAAACACAAAAAACTGAACATACCCATAGTCCCCACATATCTTTCGGTATCAAACAATGGCGGTGGTGCATATATGGCGTGATACCTAATTCGTTTTCCCTGAATCAATTGTGTATGTTGATTGTGTTTTAGTTTGTGTGAAAGGTAACTAAGGTTGTTGGAAGTGGAAGGGGAAGTACACTGGTTCCAAGGCATTAACCCTGGACAGGCGTGCCGATAGCAGTTTGGGATTGGGGGGGGGGGGGGGGGTGGGGGGCAAACATTCAAGGGGGCTCACCTTCAAGGGGCAGTGGCGTAATGAGCAAAAACGTTTGGAAGGAGGGGAAGGGCATTAAATTATGGTCAGATAAGCATATTTAAATACCTTATTTGTGACACTGGCAGGTCACTAATTGGCGGGGAGTCCAGGGTGCAGAGCCCGCGGAAGCTTAGGGGTTTTGGGTATTTAATTACGGTTAGATGAGCATTTCCACGATATGCGAGTATCGATATTATAAAAACCTCCATTGATAAATATAGGTGGCATGCGGAATGTTTAGGTAATTTAACTCCTGTTAACTTTCGTTTTCTTTGAATGGAATTTTATATATGATTTAATTCAGATTTTTTTTATTGTTATGTTCTTATAGGTTAAAAATACAAACCATGTGTACTCCTTTACTGCTTTTTTGGGGGGAGGGGGCGTTTTGGGGGGGCAAAATTGCGTTTTGCCCCCCCCCCCCCCATTTTTGGTTGGGGGCGAGTGCTCCCTGCCCTCCACTTCCGGCGCCTATGACCCTGGACACCCATGCGTTGATACAACATTCACAAGGCGCCTGATTAATAGGCTCCACTGCTCGCCATATGTTTCTATTGTATTAGTTGCTTTTTTAAACTTGGCTCCTAGTTCAGAGTAGCTGTGCAGGTTATGTTTTTTTTTCCAATCATGCTCAGTTGGAAAACTATTTTGTAAATTAAACAATCGCTGAATCGACTCGTAATTTGTATCTGGAATGGTAAATTGGGTTACCAGAAAAACTTCCCTGTGGATTCGTCCCTGACTGATCAATATTGCAGGACCGCATGCTGTGAATTGTATGTGTTTTTTAATTTCATGAAAGAGCTATGACAATCGAGTTCACAACAAACTTTAAAACATCCGAGGTAAACATTGCGGATACTACCGTTAGACTACTTTTGTTAGATTATTTAAGAAAAACTTACACATTATAACTTTTATATTTATGTTAATTATTGTTTACGTTTACTTACTGGAGATTCACGACACATGCTGTCTTTCAGGTAAATGTTCGTTTTGCCAGTGCTAGTTCCTTGAATACATCCTAACACAGCATCGTCAAAGCTCTGCTGGACATCACTCATCTTATAGACACAGAGAGCAGATGAGCCCTCTTTTGAAAAGACCGCGTATAATAAAGTATCAGTACTGTTGATATTCAATGAGTCAGCTAGCTGGAATCCTGCTGGTCCGATATGAGCAGATTGGATCATGTTGTGAGATCCACACCCTAGCTCTAGCTCTGTGTATGACGCAAAATCTATATCTAATGAAATACGACATAGACGTCCCAAGTACACACTGCTTCCTCTAGATATGAAAAAGTACAGAAAATCATTGTTAACTATCAGATGCTTGAATAAACTCGCCGTTGTTTCTTTAGGTCGCGTTATGCTTCGAACTACCTTAAGGTCTGAAAGCGTGTGTGTTGAAATGAAATTGGGTTGGGTACCACTGACGCCTGTGAATAGATAAAATGTTCGACTGGGAGTACCCTCACCAGGTACTACATATTTAGCTCCCAGAACAACAGCTCCAACAGTAGGTAGATCATCTGTTCTCACAACTGACTGAACACTGCCTGAATCATACCTCATTACATCATTTGATATATTAGTCAAGCTCCTTGTCTCACAGTAACCGTCACAGCCACCACAAGTGATGAGAGTGTTCCTCTGAGGTGTTATCACGACGGCAAGAAGTTTATTGTCATTAACATTCCCTTCATTTGGATCAGTACACTTTCCAGCATTCACGGTATATTTCAGATTTAGTTCCGAGTCGAGTTGGAAAAGCCTTTCCCGTGCTCCAATATACACATCTCCAGTGATGTTGTTGATGGCGATGTGGTTGAATGATAGGATGGAGTCAGAGTCAAGGGGGGTAAAGGATGACACCAGGTAGGAGGAGAGAGGAGCTGATTGGATGGACCGAGTCTGGCATGATATGAGGATCAGAAAGAGCAGCAACTCGCTCATCTTTTCCCGATCCATGCCTGTAGATATTTCCAGAACTGCAGGTGTTTATGTCAATCTGTAAAAACCATAATACGAAAATTAAAAAATACAATCAAATATAATATAAATAATAATAATAGTGATGTTGTTTTACGAGGGCAGCCTCATCATATTCAGTGCTATTCTTCCTAAGTGAACTGCTGTTATTATTTTGCGCGTGTAGAGTGGCAAACGTGGATTAATGTAATGTTTTGTACTATGCACCCAATTAGATGGAGACTAACCATAATTTGTGTCTTGATTATGTGCAATGAGCTATCCATGAAGTGGTGTTTTTTAAAATTACATATCGATAAATAAACATCAGCACATGCCAGAAACCTTGATAAAAAGGACGTCATGGTGATTAAACTCCACAAAAATAATATGTAACTTTTAAATGTGCGTCATTTACCATGACAGCTCTTCATCCAACTTTTAACACCCTCCACATTCTACAAAGAAAATAAAATTACAAAATGAAAAAATTTCGTGACATGTATTACTCATATCTAATACGAAATGGTTAACATAATGAATGTTTAATCTTGCCGAATAAAGAATAAAAATTGTTAAGTTATCTAAATATATCAATGTTCATATACTACTCACCCTTAGTCCTGGTTTCACCAGAAGGCAGATATCAAGCTGAATCAGTAATTCTCAGCAAGCAGGCGATGATGTTTTCTAAAATGTCGGCCTGCAAACTGAATATGCTTCGATTAAAAGTACTACTTCCGCTTTTAGAATGTACCATTTATTTACAGAATATGTTTTTACCATAACTATTTTCCAATTATATACAGGAGCAATATACAGCAAAGGAACAACCATTTTTATTTGTTTTTGGTCATTTATTTTGGGGATAAAGTATATTCTATGTGCGTAAAATTATATTCATATATTTAGAAAATGTGAAATTTGATAATAATAAAAACATGTTTGTTATTTTCCCCATACAGTAATGGTATGAGCCCTTTATTCCAACAATAGATCAATACATCATATGTTGTGTATTGCGACACAGGCGTCCCAAATAGACACTGTCTGCTCTAGACATGAAATAACAGAGATTATGTTTGTAATGTCGGTATGTGTTTGTTGGCTAGTGCTATCAGGTTGGGATATGATTTGTCCTCCATTCAGATTTTAAAAAGTTGTGCTTACATAAAATCATTTTTCACCCTTTGACACCTGTGAATAGGACAAGGCTCAGTGTTGGGGATACCCTCAAACCATTTGCAAAGTCAGCACCCACAATAACAGTTCCATGTATTCTGCTGTCATGAAAAGGAAACAGGTTCCCTGTGCATCATTATACTAGCCTTATCACAGAAACCGCATCAGCCATCACATGTGATGGACGTGTCCTTCTGAGTTATGATCCCAAAGACAATGAGTTGATTTTCACTTGAATTCTCTCCATTTGGATCAGTGCACTTTCCAGTATTTAGTTCCGAGTCGAGTTTGTAGAGCCTCTTCCGTGCTCCAATATAGACATCTCCAGTGTTGTTGATGGCGATGTGGTTGAATGGTAGGGTGAAGTCAGGAGGGGTTAAGGATAATACCAGGTAGGAGGAGAGAGGAGCTAATTGGATGGACCGAGTCTGGCATGATATATGGGTCAGAAAGAGCAGAAGCTTTCCCATCTTTTCCCGAACCATGCCTGAAGAGATTTCCAGCACTGCAGGCTTCTATGTTAATCTAATCTGTGAAAATCAAAAGGAGATACATTAAGAAAAGAATGCATTTAATTTATGAAATTAATGAATTTGTTTACCCTGGAAAGTCTTATCATCAATGCTGTTCTTCCAAGCCATACCTGTAGAGACTTCCAGCACTATTGACAAAATCTGTTTAAAAATAACATGAAAAAGTTAAGAATATAATTTGATATAATAAATATAAGCATTAATTGATTTTCAGGTACCCAATTACATGGGTGTAGATTTGAAAAAGTGGAATTTACGTCTATCCAAATTACGTCAGTTCTTAAATTGATAGTGAAGGAAATGCAGTCGATATATACTGTACACACAATGGCAGGAGGTTTACACTATAAACCATATGAATTAAAGAATTATGCGTTATGTATTATCCATGAGGTGTTGTTTCTTTGCTATATATCGATGAATAAACATTAGCACATGGTAGAACCTTGACAAAAAAGAACATTATTATGAGTACATTCCAAACAAAATACTATGTCACGTTTGAAAAGGGCTGTCATCTTATATAACAGCTCTTCAACCAACCGTTTTAACCCCTTCCAACACCAAACAATCTTGATAATGATGATGATACTCATGTATTTTTGAAGATGAAAATTAAATTCTATCTAACACGGGGCATGTATTTACTGATCTAACCAGACATGGTTTTAATAAACGGCATCTTTGTTGTTTGCCAAAAATAGTCAAAGTCATTTCATAATCGAAGTATATTGTAATTCAATACTCACCCTTACTCTGGGTTTCAACAGAAGGCAGAGATCAAGCTGAATCAGTAACTCTCAATAATCTAGTAATGATGTCTTACAATATGGCGGCGAGCAACTGAACATGCTTCGATTAAATTAACACTACTTCCTCTTTAAGAATGAACCATTTCTTTACAAGAAGTGTTTCTATCATGTTTATCTTTAATTAAGACAGGATAAATATTCAGTATTTCAATAAGCATCCCTAACCTTGTGTTCGTTTGATCGTGTGATGAATTATGTCTATATCCAGAAATGATATGCGAGTATTTCGATAATGTAAAATTTGATGAATATAAACCTACTTGTCTTTTTTTCCCACACCATAATGGAATGTGCCCCCATTCAAAGACACAGTACAAAACAACCGCAGAAAGAGATTTTTCTGCCAGTTATGATCGATCTATAATAACTTTTCGAACTGTAAGGGGTTAGGAAATTCACTGTGACCTGTAGAGGGCGGAGTGCTGAGACAAGCCGGCACTCTTTGCTTGTGCCCCTCACAGGTGAGTTGATCGAACTTGGACCACTTTAATGTTTAGTAAATATTGATATTGTTATGCTTAACATTCCTTGTTGATGGAGCCGTCAGTGTACCTAACTATTTAAGGAAAATCCAACCTTTGTAATAGGCCTAAGTTGTTTTATATTAAAGAAGAAAAATACTACTTGTTTGCGAATCTCATGTAGGCAATTTCGTCAGCGGATTGTCATGGACAATTCGCCCGTTTGTCATTTTAACAAAATATATATATTTTATATCCTAAGTAATTTCCTCCTTGGGGCACTACTCAAAATATATTATGGATAACATATCACCATTGGTTTTTTACAAAATTTTGCTGAGTTAAACATTAGTCATTGACTTTATTCATTCTTCTGTGTGTTTGAACAAATAGAAAAGTGGTATGGCACTACGTCACAATGAGTTTAACGATTCAGCCAATTTGAAGTGCCCGTATTTACATGTACTGGATAGTGATTACAATTGTTAAAAATCGTAACTTTCTTATCTGTTGTCTGATTTCATTCAAACTTTCGCCAGTGTGCATCTCTGATTGTTTTTTTAACGTTTAAATTACTTGTCTATTAAGGTTGGATTTCCCTTTAAGAGTGAATGATATTTTCATTCCATCATTCAGCAACTATCCACCAATGGGTTTCTCATGTACCGTAAACCATAACGATTTTTATTTTTATGTAAAAAGAACACTGTCTTCATAGAAAGTAGAAATGTGCCTCTCTGTTTGGTATGTTTTCTTTTTGAGTAGTTGTCTATTAAAGGGCAATCCACCCCTTATAATAAATTGATTTGAATGAAAGCAGAACATAACAGAAACAGGATGGCAAAAGTTTGAAATGAATCGGACCAATAGTAAGGAAGTTATGAATGTTTGAAAAAGAGATCACTTTAATAGTCTATGCGAATCTCAAATTGGTAGTTTGGTCAGTGGATTGCGACGTAGGACGTGGATAACTTTCCCATTCGCCGTGAACAAAAAAATATCATTAATTTCTGTTTTTCTCGTGAGTTCCTTCTCCCCTGGGGCACTACTCAAAATATATTATAGACAGCATATTATTATATGTCCTTAAAAAGGAATAGACCCTCCTGAGCCATGGATTTTTAGAAGGAAAAAGAATTGAGTCATTTTATATGTTGGAACAGATGAGATAGTACTCCGGCACATCACATTGATATTACTGCTTCAGCCAATTTGAAGCGCTCATACCTATAATGATTTAAACATAATTCATAACTTTCTTATATTTAGTAAGATTTAATTGAAACTGTCATCAGTTTAATTCTCTTATTTTTCTGTTTTCTATAGAGTAGTTGTCTGTTTGGGTTAGATTTTCCTTTAAGGTTAGATTTTCTTCTAAATATATTCTGCATGGCATTGAGTATCAGGGAGCGATCAAATACACCGTTGAATAGTATAGAAACCTATGTCACAGATGAGCGAATAACTATTGGCATGATCTGACGTCAAATTTCTCCATCGTGGGAAGAAAACTAGCAATTCTGACGTTGTAACAAAAAAATGATTCATGTGACTTGTAACCATAAAGCGGCTTGTATTGTCTCCTCTCCCTTTGACTCTATTTTTAGACTGCCATCAGTTTTCAGGGATGGTGTATACTATGCCTAAATAATATCTATTTGCACAGTTGATGTGATGGAAAATACTATTTGGTTAAGCGGTTTGTTCTATTCATGATGTAAGCCTTGATAGACCTCAAGCGCGTAGCCATGATTTTATTTTAGGGGGGCGGTAGTTAGCACGCGAAGCTCGCTCCCTGGGGGGGGGGGGGGGTGGTTGCAGGGACGGAGAGTTTCCCCCTGTGTCGCGAAGCGCGGAAGCTTTGACGTTTCATTACATTATTAGAGAAAGAAGACGATTCGTTGTACCGTTCTCGACTCTTAATCCTTGTCTAAATTCAGTTTCTTTTGTCGTTTCATTAAATTATTAGAGAAGTCCCCCCCCCCCCCCTCTCTCCCGCGCGAAGCGCGGAATCTTTGACGTTTTATTAAATTATTAGAGAAAGAAGACGATTGTTTGTACCTTTCTCGACTCATTCCTTTTCTTCCTACGTCCTCTTCCTTTCTTCTTTCTCTTTTTTTTTTCTTTTGGGGGCTGGCGTTTTTGGGGGGGTGAACGCCCCCACCGCCCCCCTTTGGTTCGCGCCTGGTAGACCTGGTAGCCTTTGCTTCGAAATATGCATATCTATTTTTTTGTTATTTTGCCTATTCATTGCTATATTCATTGCTCTAGGTTTTTTTACAAAGAAAAAGAACTCATGTGACGTATGTGTGCCAGCCCCCCCCCCCCCCCTCCCCTCGAGAACAGAAAAGGAAGTTCTATTGAAACATGGACATGTTTCTGTCTCTGCTTATGTATTAAGTGATTTTAAACTGGAAACAATAATCATACGAAAAATGTACCACTCTTACACTCTTTTATTTTTTTCTCTCTTAAAATTCTCAATTTCCATATCTGTTACTCCCTCTCTGTCAGAATGGATGGATTTTTTTTTTATATTTCTCTCTCTTATGTACCACAGACATATTTGTTTTTGTATTAATTTTTTTGTATTCCTCCAATTGAGTAATGCAAAAATACAATTGAATAATATAAATACACCTTTACAATATTGATTGCTTTATACATAGACATAATTAAACAGAAACTCATTTAGTACATAGACATAAATTATAAGTCAATTGTACATATTAATCACTTATATAACAATTTTTTTTTAAACTGAAGGTTATATTACTGGTACTGCCAGCTCCCTCTCCCTCACACAAACACACGCACATACACACAGTTTTCATCATATTTTCTAAAGTTGGTACTTGTCCCCCCGATCTTGACATAAATATACCATACTTCACCATGAAAATTATAGTATAGCAGATTTTTTATTCTATTTGAACTACCTGCCAACCCAGCAAATATTCGTCCCTATTTTCACGATATCTCGCCATTCTAAATCTTTAATTTCATCTTACTCAAAAATTTGTACTAAAGCCTGCCATATCTTTTGAACGCTCCCGCAAGATAAAAATTAATGTTTGTATGTTTCTATTTCCCGTTTACAAAACGAACATAAATTATCACCAACAAAACCAAATCTATGAAGAAGTATATATGGCTCCATGCAATAATCTAAATTGAAATTCTCGTTGGTTTTTAATGAGTATAGTAATTCTTGGTCTAAAAAATATTTCTTCTAATGCTTTATCTATAAAATCGTAATTATGCACATGCACACACAAACACACAGGTACACTATCTTTTAGTGCTTTTTATGGAAAAGTGAACTACTGTGTTTTGGAGTAAATTGAAAAGCTGAGAGGACCAAGGCTCATCAACATGATCTTAACCTTTTTTTAACTAATAAAAAACAAAATCATCTCTCTCTCTCTCCCACTCTTGCTCATGTTTTTCTATCTCGCGCACACACACACCCACAGGCACACCATCTATTGGTTGTATACAAAAGTAAATCTACTATGTTTTGAAATAAAAAGATCATATGATCAAAACAGTTTAAAGTGTATAATTTTTTAAAGAAAGCACTCTCAGATAATTCTTAAAGAAACAACGTTTCTATTTTTTTAACGGAACGATTATTACATAAATATAAATCATTTAATAAATGAAGATGAAAAAATTAGGCCACAAATACTTAATGAATTATTAAAGAATATACATGTATATCTTGATGACCCAAAATTAGTAGTTATGGACTCTACTCTACTCCGGGTCTACCTTTCTCTCATGTTTTTAATTACACGGTCACTTTTTATTCCAATGATATGAAGGAAACTAGTATGTTTTGCTTGAACTAAGAATTATAAAATGAATGTCGCTGGACCTGTGATTGGTACATGATATAGACAGAGATGAAAGCAATTTGTTTATTAAGCTTCTAAAACTGTATATAAACTTTTTTGTGTTCATACATGTCATAACGTATATTGCGTTGGTGGTCCGGAGCTTTTCTTCCTCTCTCGTTTTCTATCACAAAGTCACTTTACCCTGGGATTACAAAGTAACGTAATAATTTTTGATGGAATGAAGTATCAAACGTATGTGGGCGTCTGCATATATCTGTTGAGTATAACATTTGTTTTTTATTGATCAAGGATGATTTCAATTCACATTGCATACCATTGTATGTAGCAAAGTTTGATGTAAATATGGAACTGTTTAAACTGCCAGTAGACAGCTGTTTTATAACATTTACAACTGTTATATCACACTAAAATATCAATCCACTCAAGAGCAAATGTCAATACATTAATAAATATCCCATGGAACTCATAATTGGATTATGTAACAACTTTGTAATGTTTTCGGATTTCAATAGGTGGTGATCAAGGCTATTGCAATAAGCGTAGGATTTTTTAAGCATATGCGTTCAAACTTACCATAACCTAATTATTAAAGCACGTACATTTCAATTATATGACATGAATACATATGTGACCCGGCACCACAAAACCAACAAAAAGTCGCAACCAGCGATTCTCCGTAATCAGCTAAAATGTCAATTTAGGTGAAAAAAATAGATTTTTGTTTTTTTGCATTTTCTGAAAGAGTGGTCTTTTCTGTACCTAGTATCAAAATTTGGAAGTCTAAAACATAGTAGAAGATGTGTTTTAAACGGTTTTTCTAGACCAGTTTTTTTCGCACAGCCTTCGGTCTCTTCCAAAATTTGATCACTTTTCCCGAGCGAAATTATCGTAGTCCGGAAATGGTCGGTCGTTGCTAACGGGTCGTGCTACGCGGGCTGTGATTGGTCCGTTATAGCAATCAGTGCGGCGCGCCATTTTGTTTGTATCCGCTTTCACATCCGAGTTCCAGATTTGCGTTCGTCTTATATTCTCCGTTAACGACTTCGACTAGCTTGATTGTATATCACATATCCAGAATTTGTTGATCAAGAGTAGACCTAAGAACATTATTATATTTTATACATTTGAGAGTGACAAGTATATTTGGTATATATAATCTTGGTTTATATATAACCTTGGTTTAAAAGTGGGTTATTGATCATATATCATGATTTTGTTTATATTATCAAATTTCTATTTAATTCAAAACAAATGGCGATTTTATATCATCAATGAAACACAATATTTGTAAGTTTTCTATATTGTTAATGTTTTATAATTATGTTTTATATATGCCATGTACTTTTTACTCTATAAATTGAACAATTTCAGCTATCAGTGTTATATGTGTATTTGATGACTTTTATCTCAACAAACCAATACAATACAATACAATAATATACCCCGGATATATTTAGAGTAGGTATGTTTTCAATACCTTCGCATATCAGTCATACATAATTTTTAACATCTTTTCTAAAGAAAAATTGTTAGAGGTGCAATAATACATCCCAAATACAACCGAAAGTTCTATATAAAAAATTAATTATATCACGAGATTCTTTATATCCCTCATATCCAGTTGAAACGTCGTTAAATACAAGGCAATACATATTACATAATTCTTAGACAAGAAAATAAAGTGCATGGCAAACCATTTACCTCTTGTGTACAGACAAATACTACTAAATTAATGTAATGCCATACAATTGACATAATAACCTCGTTTTCTGTTTCCTTTTTTCACAGCTTAAACATTCTAATGGTCGTAAAGATGAAAATCTTAGTTCCAACATAGTGGATTTATGTACATGATAGAGTTCAAATGTAGTTTAAACAGAAGGTATATTACGCTTTGATGATTGTGCGCTTCATTTTATATAATTTATATGTGAAACTAACATCATAATATATCCATCTAAACGAAAAAAGAGAATAACTGTACAATGATTATGAAATACAGAAAAAATTCAAAAATATCTGGTATTTACACAACTGTTCTCTTTCCATCTGTATAAACTAATCATGTTGCATTGTAAACATAGTGCGAGTGTGGTAAAACATTAACTTGTATGACTGATTTAAAAACTGATATGTTTATCTTATCCATCGAAATGGAACATGGAAGGCTAAAGTTATGGGGGTGAAGTATTTGCGTCGGGAAGTAAGGGGAGCCTTCCAAAGTTGCGACTGTGCCCGAACGCGTCGGGGCGCAGAGCAGGATATGAGAACAAAGGAGGCGCCTTTTGGCGCCCATTTGCGCCTTTTGGCGTCGGCTACGAGAGGACTCCAGTTGGTTTCCAGCTCATTAAAATCTGGCTATTGTTTGGAGTCTCTTTGTTACGAGATAAGCCCACCGAGGCGTGTCCCGGTGAAGCACTTGACATTTGTGAATGGGAGCTTAAACCTTGAAAAGCTTTTGCGCCCTTTTGCGCCCGGTCCGGCGCATTAGTTATTCATGTATAATGCCCGCTTGTGGTCCCTCTCGTCTTGCGAGATTTGACTCTTGCTACTGATTTGTTCTAATATTATTTTACGTACATGACATTGGTTACAATTTTTGTTCTGATTGTTTATTTCCCTCTCGACATCGGAGTTCTGTAGGCGTTAACGTTTGCATGATTGTTCATTATTTCATCTCCTCCTGTTCTGTTCATGATTGTGTTAAATATCTCAATTTTAATACAAATAGATTTGTTCACGAAAAAGATTTTTTTTTTTTTTAACTTACCCTACTCTTTCTGACATTGTTTTCTCATGCATGTTTTGACATTTGATTTGTTTCATATTACATTAAATGTGTGTATATTTCCTTTTTATAGCGATGTTATCGCATGTTTCGGTTTTCTTGTATTGTTTTCTTTAATTTTTGTTGTATCTTGTAAACGATCCTGTCGTATGATCATTATAAATCATAATTCATAATTATATCATCAACCTATTATTTTAATACAGGTCCTTTAATTCTTCGTAATATTAGAGAACGTATTTCAAAATCCGTGATGTTGAAAATGATCGGGCATATCGCAAAACTCCCAGGGAGATTACCAATTGCAAATCAACAAAGTAAATTATACCTAAATCGTAAGAATAGAGCATGCATTACAAAGGAAGAATTAGTTCATCATTCTGCTCCAAAGAAACTTTATCGAATATTTCTTTGCGAAGAAGGGGGGGGGGGGGGGGGGTGGTTGAGGGGTTGCAACCGCGGCCAGTTTTAGATCTAGGTCATTGTTGTGAAGAATTAAAATACGTATGTATTGTGCTGAATTGGGGCCACGTGGTATCGAAAAAGCGAAGTGCGTTCTAGAACAAATACAGGCCATGACAATTCGTTGAATTGATTCTCGTAACATTGTTACAGAACTGTCTCGCTCTTTAAATAAGGATCCATGTGTTGGTATCAAGTAGAAGACGGAATTTATAATAATTGCGTTATTTTGGGCCATTTTTTTGTTGTTTTGTGGGGGGGGGGCTAGCCCTTATTTCTTGTTCTACTGGGTCATCAAGAAACACAAATAGTGTTGAAATTTTCCGCAATCCCTTTAGCGCCGAGGGTAGAAAAGCCTATTCAAACTCAGCTGGACAATAGCATTAATGTAATGTTGGTCGAACAATCAGGGAGAAATACTGAAATATTGAAAAGCGTTCTGTCATCAGATCAAAATAGGTCATAATATCATCAATCTGTTCTTTCACATGCAAGATCGATTTAAAAAATAGAAACGTAGGTTCTCTAAATCATCGCAATATCAGCTATTGTATTTCAAAACCCGTGATTTAAAAATGATACTTATAATCAAATGCATTGTAAGATTCTTCTTGAAATCAAGATTATAGGGCGTTTATAAATATGTCATACGAAACAAACAAACATCTGCAAATTAAAGATATTACAAAAATGATACCCGTATTGTCGGGAGCCTGCATCATCAAAACGTTTTGGTTTAGATGGAAGACGCTCTTATTCGAAATGCACTCACCAAAATTCTGCTCGAATCATAAGGAACACTGTCTCCCTGCATAATTAATTTTACGAAAAATGAATATCTGTATCATCGGGGAAATCGATATACTCTACCAGATTATCATTTTATCGTTTTATTATGGAATGTTAGTTTGATTAAAGGAGAGACAAAATAGCATAATAATAAATAAATACAGTACAAACTATATACCGATGCGCCCAACTTTCTCTCTCTCTCTCTCTCTCTCTCTTTCCCTCTCCCTGTCTGTCTCTCTGTCTATCTGGCAATGTCGTTTTCCATCTTCATTTTTGTTTAATAATGTTTCTATTCCTTCATTTGCTTGTACCGTGTACGCCGACAACATCTCTTCCTTGAGATGAATTATTATAACATAATTATCCCTTGTGATGTACACATCATACCTTATATTTATTATAGGAAAATCCTGCGTACGCCACTGGATATGACATGAACTTGTATACAGATTGCAAAGCCGATTATACGCGGCCAATTTTACTATACTTTTTTTGCGAAAATTTGTCAAATTAGAAAGAGTATACAATTTTGGTTAATAATAGAATTAACGTAACTTGATCAAAAACGGTTCAGAAACAGCTGAAATATCAAAAAATACATCCGTTCAGATTTTCATCGATTCATATCTATACTAACTTGGGGGAGGGTATGGAAGAGTGTTTAAAAAGGTCACTTTAGAATTATTGTTATTATTACCATTAGTATTGTTATAATGCATTTTATAAAGATTTCCTTTACTGATCATGACGCACCGTGAGTTCATTGATTACCAAAACAATGTCAAACTCTCCCGTCTGACTATTGCAAAGAACGGCATGAGAAGAAAAGATACGACGCAAAAAGAATACATAGAGTTTTATTTTAATACGATATGGGTTGTTTATTAGAACCAAGTCAAGAGAGGAGAAGAAAAAAAAAGGATTTGACTGACAAAATATAAGTGCTTCCAAGCTCAGGCTGTGGCAATGTGCTACAAGTAGCGTGAATAATGACGGGAGAGAATGATAATTCCTTTGTCCATTACGACGCTAGGATAATATCGCGACGTGGAAATTATACAAATATGTTGATAATCATTCGAATTACAAACATACACAACCGTCCCAAACAGTCATCAGTTTTCCGACTATAACCGCATACATGTATTCATTCACTCATTTTCCTTTTACTTTTTCTTGTTGGGGACAATCAAGCTCGCAATTAAACAACCATTCATCGTACATAGTCATCTTTATTTCACATTCCATACAGTCGTCACAAATTTTAAAAGGAGGCGTATTAAACCAACAACAGAAAAAAAATATCATAATTTATTCTGATCAAGATGAACGAGTGTGTTGATTGCCCCCCAAAACAAAAACGCTCCCACTAGACAAGTTCAGGCTGTGCTGTAGCAATGTACATCGCAAAGCTTCCACAATAATAGGAAAGATAACACCCCCGCCCGTTGCGACGCAAAACGGCGCGAGAAGAATAGATCGCAAAGCGAGAAGAATACATCAAGTTTTTACAAACAATGGGATGTTTATTAGTACGAGAACAGGAAGAGGGAAAGGCAGGCTTTGGCTGACAAATACTTTCTGTATAGCAAGTTTAAGCTGTACCGTTGTGCATCGCGCATCACGAGCGAGAACAATGGCGGGAGAGATAATCTTCCATCGTCTGGTAGGGCGCAAAAGGGCGCAAGAAGAATAGAGCGGGTTTATACCAACAATAGACAGTTTCTTTTCATATGCAAGAATTAGGTGAGGGTAACTGTCACGCCCCTTTGCGCCCCTTTGCGCCCCTTTGCGTTTCTTGAGGCGCAACCTTTCTATTCATGGCGCCCCGACGCGTTCGGGCACAGTCGCAACTTTGGAAGGCTCCCCTAAGAGGGTACCGATTACCCCCATGTCATTGAATGCGTTATGACGTCACGATGTAGATCTATTTCAAAAGGCCCTCCATGTCATTCTTGGTCAGATTGTAAAGGTGCAACAAATTTGACAGATGACTGAATTGACCTTTGAACTCCTGCATCAAAGGAAGACAAAAATGAACTGTTGTAAATGTCAATATCCGTAAGAAAAGCATATTTAATATTTTTACGTTTAAATCCGGACTCGCCTGTTTATCAAATACGGCGATAATATTTCTCCATCACTAAAGCAAATAAATTTCTGGCTTTAATTATATGACTTCATTTATTACAGTAGTACAGAAAAGAGAAGAACGTGCACTTCGTTAATCAAAATTCAAACTTTGTCTGTCTTAATGACTACGCCTGCGGTTGATTGAACATAATTTTAATATATATTCGGGGAAAAACACGAGCAGATCGATAAGCCCACGCGACGGAAAGCTCTAAAAGTTTCGTGGGATCTACAAACCATACGACCGACAAAGGTAATGCACGATATAATAATGAAATTTAAAACCAGTCACATGGCCCGTCGGTCATTTGTAGCCTCATGGAAAGGAAAGTGACTGTAATGTCCACTAAAGTTGTACAACATTTGCTCGTGACCGAATTCTTAACTACAGCCCGGGACCCAACAATATATCTAACCCTAACCATAACCCTATACCTAACCTACAACCCAACTGCAACCTGACGAAATAAGGCCCGGTGCATTTGTCACAGGAGCTTATTTCGAATCACTGGTCACAGGAAAACACTACGAATGCTTTCATCCCCGTCATCGTGGTCATAACCGGCGGCCAAATATATATTTCGCACCTGCATATGGGGGACCCATTTACACCTTGGTGAAGGGTGATGGACATGGCTCAATGTCTTGTGAAAGTAAGTTAGTGCTTGGCTGGGATTCGATTCTAATCGGGCTGAGCTTCTAGTGGATGAACCACTAAACAACAATACTTCTTCATTAAACCCTATCCGTATTATACTGATATACCTTAGAGATAGAGGAGCAGGCCTTGTTAAGCTTTCCTGGTCGGACCTTGGGTTGACTTGTTACCTGGGTGCAGTAATCAGTCATCATCTTTCTCTGGAGTGGATGTTCATTGTAGTAGGGCAGATGATCCGATTCAGCCTAATGTGAAAGATCAGACATTGATGATGAAAAAATGAATGCAATATGAATACTTAGGCTACATCTGCTGCATTGGCTATGTCATATTTGATATGGAGGTGTACGGTCTACTTTACCGGTCAATGGACTGCAGATCACAAGGTACAAGGATCTAATCCCTGCCATAGCATTAACGTCCTTTAACAGGACATTGATTTACATTTGCCAAACTCGTCCTAGGTGACTGCTTTAGCGCCTTCAATAAGGCTGCTAGACCTTAGCTTACAATGGCCGGTGTAATATTTCAAAGCGCACAGAGACTTGCTAAATATGTGAGATTTTCTATACAAGAACTGGGTATTATCATCCTCACTGATGTCGAATTACCTGTCTCAAGGTGTTGGTCGTTGCTGCGTCATTAAGAGCACCAGCGAGGGCGATGACACATCTATCTGCTGTTTCTGATCTCGGCATCTCAAACATCGACGGTAGGTTGATGAGCACTGAACTCCAGAAGTTAGACAAGCTGTGGATGAAAGTTATTGATACATCTTTTGGATTTCATTTCTCACAACCCATTGTTGGTAAAGGTGTGAGTAAAAATGTCCCCTCCTCTTAAAGGCGTAACAAGACAATTCTTGCAGATTGGATTAGTTTTATTAGCATGATATGATTTTTGCACCTCTCCTCCTACTGAGGAGAGGGAGAAGGAATTTGGTGGAGCAAGACGTAATATCAGCTAAACGTATCCCCAACATGCCGAACGAACTTAAGTAGACAGATTTTTCGCTTCACCACGGTTGTTGCTATTGATGGGTTGTCATAAACATAAAACCGAGAGGCGAGGTAGCTTTTCTTGGTGCACTGATAATTATGAAACTGTTTATCGTCAAAGGCATGAATTTATAGTAATGACTGAATAGTTTTGCTGGAATAATTTACTATTTACATACTGTTTGAAGATGGCTACACACAGGTGAACTATGAAATACAACACTGGAATAAATTATAATATACTGTACATAATGTTTTCAAACATTAAAATACATGAGCCCTGCTCACCAATTCTTCTTCCATTTATCCGCGCAATTTTCGGGCAATCCTTCACCTGCGTACTTCATAGCCAGTTCATCAAATGTGTCAAAGAGATGCTTGACAGGTAGAGGGATCTTAGCTGGTTTCTTGAACATCACTTCAAAGATACCATCCACATATGGACTGATAGATGCCTATAGCAATGATATAAATACGACCATACTAACATCAAATGGAAATCCTTTCCGTGAACCATGTATGATATCATAGAATAATCATTGGTATTTCATCTTTACAACACTATTCAACACTTTTACATTGTTATGGTATAAGTATAACTGTCCATGTAGAAGTGGCATAAAAACAAACATATTTCAAATTACATAAAAACAAACATATTTCAAATTACATAAAAACATAAGAAGAGAGATTAAATATTTATTCAAGAAATTTGGGTTTCTTTTCATTACTAATGTTATACACTATTGTTATACTTCATTCCTACGAGTTTGAAACTACATTTACAATGACTGGAATGTGAACAAATAATGATTGATTGATTGATGGATTGATGGATGGTTGGATAATTTTATATTGAATCGGTTTTTGTCAAAATAACACTTATTATATACCTCACTTAAGTAATCCAGCCATCTGATTGGTCGAAATTGCATTCATAAACTTCAACTGTTCCTGTAAAATTCCCGGTAACCATGCATAAAACATTTAATATTTTTAATAACCATGGTTATTAAAAAAATAGTTCAGTCTCCATGGTTACCCCATAGGTTTACATGTTAAAAAATGGTTTGAGCGATCGAAGATACCATACGTGTGCGAAAAATTGGTCGGTATTTTCATACAAGACAAGACAATTCCAAACAAGACAAAAATGGCTCAAGAATCTCTCCCAAGATTTCAACTTATCAAATGCAAGACTCGCTGACAGCAAGAACAACAAAAAGGGTACGTGAAATTATCCATAAACATGTTCGTTTAGTTGCTGAAAAAGCATAGACGTATAGACTGTATACGAAAATAGATCTAGTTGTCAGGGTGTTGATCGCGCACCCGATGTTGTGTGTTAAAATTATTTCCATAGAGATTGTACGCAATGCATTCCCTATGCAGTCTACGTGCATTCCGCGACCATGCAAAAAAAGGTCAAGTTTTTTTTTCAATTCGAGATTCAAACCTTTATAATCTGTTGTGATCCTGAAGGTGATACTCAATAAGTGAGGTGTCATATGAAAGCGCAGGTTCTTCTCCATATTCCCCACAGGGCCGGCCCACCCACAAAATTGTAAAAATATCTTGCTAAGACTAGAATCTAGATCTAGATCTAGTCTACTCTCAAAGATACGAAAATAGATCCAGTTGTCAGGGTGACTGATCGCGCACCCGATGCATGTTGTGTGTTAAGGTCAAGTTTTTTTTTCAATTCGAGATTCAAACCTTTATAATCTGTTGTGATCCTGAAGGTGATACTCAATAAGTGAGGTGTCATATGAAAGCGCAGGTTCTTCTCCATATTCCCCACAGGGCCGGCCGGCCCACCCCCAAAATGTAAAAATATCTTGCTTAGACTAGAATCTAGATCTAGTCTACTCTCAAAGATACACTCATAAAAAACAACCGTGCAGATAAACTAGAGAAAGGCCAAGGTGGTGTCATTAGTTGACTCTTTTGTTTTCGGCATATAAAAGTATTAATGACTGCTTTAATATTCGAGAAATAGTTGTTTTTATACGCTCTCGGGAAGGTTACAATTGGGCTATTCCCCTCGGCACGCCTCGGGTAATAGCACAATTCTAACCTTCCCTTGAGCGTATAAAAACAACTATTTCTCTCAAAGCAGTCATTAATACTATAATATGCAGCTCAAGTGAAGGGCTGAACATGTTCAATTAACAAAGCAAAACATACAGAATACATACAAATCGAAATCAAACTCAAGACGTATCAATTATAAAATAGAAAAATAACTTTCAGAATTTCAAAAAGCCGACAGAAACAAGTTCCAATTGATCAGTATAGAACCGAAATCCGCTAAGAAAATCTTGTAAAGACTCACCTTCATAGTTAGCATATGGGGGATCGCTAGATTTCGATCGAGGTTTGCTTTCATTTGATTCATATGATCAGGCAGGTTACCTTTTTTCCTTGTTAGCTCTTCTACACCACCCTGCAAACAAAATTAAACAGCGAACTTTTATTTTGCCTCTATTTGCTCTTTCACCATATTTCTCCTTTTCTCTTTTTTATCTTCCCCCTTATCTTTCTCTCTTCCTCTCGCTTTATCTCTATCTGCCTCTTGTTTCCTCTCTTTCTCATTTCCTCTCCTCTCCCTCTGTCTCTCACTATCGCTTTCCTATTTTCTTCTTCTATCTCTCCTCTCTCTCTCTCTCTCCCTTTCCTCCTCTCGTTTCTCTCTTCGTTTCCATTTCTCTATTTCTTTGTCTCTGCTCTGCCCTCCTTTCCCCCCATTTAATTATTGCTAAAATCATTGAGAATTTAAATGATCAATATGGGATTATACACAGCGAGTCGAGACAAATGACTCGTTCGACCTATGTGTTACGTGATTAAAGGTGTATTGTACACCAGGAAAATATAAGCAAAACGTTTTCAACCATTAATATTTCGAAAAATGTCTAACCTTCAGATGGATAGCATTCAGAGCTGGTTGTGAGGGCTGTGATTCAGGAATCATCTCCACGGTCACATGCTGCAAGGATTCGTCTGTAAAAAAAAAGATGTTTAGATTTTATGCCTAAATGTCAGTGAACGGTGCAATTTTCGCTATCGCTATTACCCCCAAAATACTTGGATTTAAATTTCAAGCCCGATTTTAAATGCACTCTGGTCTCAGCAAAGCCGGAGCCGCAGTCACCGAACTAGCTAGCTGCCTACATGCCACCTTTCACTTCGTCTTCGGCTCCTTTTGATTGGATATCGTAAGCAATTTTTTACTTTTACATACTTAATTGTCAGTTTGAGTAAGTCTGCTATGTGCTGTCGCACAATAATAAACGAGAAAACCTTTGGAGATATCCCTGCATGAGAGATATGACTTTGGTAAGATTCCCAACAAACCCTAAACAGCGCGCGACTTGGAAAAAGAAGCTCAGAAGGCAAGACAAGTTTGAAATCACGCACGATCGTGACTTTGTTCGCGGCATTTTGACAAAGAACAATTTCCTAATGATGTAAAAGGAGTGGTATTCCCATAAGTATTTCTACTGGAACAATTAAGGTAAAGGTCAGTAGCAGCCGACAAGAGAGCTTTCGGATACGTATACCGTATGAACCGGAAGCATGTAAGTACCGGAAGTAGTTCGAAATTACGTCCAAGAGGTCCACATCGGGGCATTTTGGGGAATTTGCGATAGCGAGAATCAATATAACGCGTTGTGTGCACCTAACCTCATAGAAATTAAGTATGTCTTGTCTTACATGTATTTGAAGATACTTCTTTCAGATCAAGGGTTTGATATTCATCACCGTGGTTCTTCGGTATTAGTGCAACGTGAGATCCGTTTCTAATCTGGAAGTACAAAATATAGTTAAGAATTTGATTTGATGTTCCGCAGTAATATTTATGACCACCCTAACTGCGCAGGACCAATAAGTTTTGTGTTCACAGTGCGTAGTGCCGTGAGTTAACAAATATTTGTGCGAAAAAAATTACATGATCAGCTAGCCCTGCGCAGCTAGGGTACATACGACATTACTACTTTAACACAATGCTTAACCGTTGTTTACATGCGTACCTCTGTATTAGCCGGGTACAAAAATGATGTGTATCCTCGATATTGGTCAAAACATAAACTATTCCTGTTTATGGGAGTTATTTAACAGTTTCATTTATGCAGTGCTTAAACACCAATACCATTAATACCCCGGCCAATGCCAGATTGATATTCAGGATAATTATCCTGGTATATCAATACAAACACGTCCATATAACAAAATTGCAAATCCACTTGTCAGTTCTACAAGGTAAAATTTAGTGCTTACACGTAGCATTTACGATTACTAATAATATAATTATGCATAAACACACTGCTAATAAACTATAAGCTAGTAACGTACCCCAAAGCTCTTCATTGTATTGATCATTGTTTTCCCCTGTGTCTCAGAGGATTTGTCTATTTCTTGTAACAAAGTGATCCTGTCAGAAGTCTGAATCCACACTGTAAAAAAACAAAAGATAGAACGAGGGGAAGTTTTAATATCTCGATAACAGCAATTATTATGCTTTGATCATTCTATATGGCATAGTTTATAGTCCATCCCTCATGGTCCCCTTTTTCTTATGTTAATTGAGAACTAATTTGTTGAGATAACCACCTGTCAGGGACCATGAAGGGAGGTCTAATCCCTCCTGGCCAAACTAGTGCAGAAGGGCTTTAAAGGCTCATTACATTATTAGTAAAATACATATATTTCCCCCACAGTTATTACGCCCTGTTCTTTTTTTCAGCCAATGATTGTGGAAATGTTTCAACTGCTCCCGACTTTGTTTTTGTTAAAGATATGGGGTTGGAGTTCGAATCGAGTTATGTGTTAGGCTTATGGTCAGGCTTCGTTTGGTCCATGTTCTAAGCAAGCAAATCGGTTGGTGTAAGAAATAAGCCGCGGATGAATTGACATTCATTACGGTTCTTCTTCATACAACCGAATTTAAACAATTATTATGATTTCATTCATTACTCTCACCTAGATCAACTGCATCTATGTCCCTCGGCAGCAAGCAGTAACTCTTCTTCCAGAGTGAGTCTAGGATCTTCTGTTTGGCTTGTTTCACAGTATCAACATCCAACACAGTCATATGAAGATAAACATGTCCGTCTTCATCAACAACATCAATGCCCTAGAATGGCAAGGGAAATAGAACGTTGATAGCAGATATTGAAAGGATGATCTAGATATTGATATTGTTTATTATCTTTAAATAATGAAGGCTGAAAATTGTGTCAATCTGCCGGTTAACTGAATCTGGTCTCGCCATAAACACTATCCTGTCTCTGTGACCTAGTGGTTAAGGCATTATAAGCTAGGATCGTGGGTTCGATTTCGAAAGAGACTGGTTTTAACCTCCGACCCCCCCCCCCCCCCTCCGACCCCCCCCCCCCCCTCCCCAGTCAGTGTTATTTAGGGAACGCCTATGCATGTTCCCTTCTTCTGAAAACATCCCCCTAAGTCCGGTGTGTAAAGTCAATACGGGCCGGATTTGTGTGTACTACGAGCCGGACTTTGGTGCGTGAAAAGTACCCCTTTACCGGACATTTTGGGAACATGCATGCGGTCCCTCCGACCCCGAAGAGGGGGGGGGGGGGGTAACCTTTCTAACAATTTTAATGTATGGCAGCACAGTGGAACAATAATGTAGCTACAGACCGCGAGGCATGGAGCTTAAATTACGATTCATACACAATCAGTCACTTATAATTTCACCCATTATAGGCAGCCAACTTACGAGAGAACTCCAGTGTGTAGTAGGCATCTCCAGTAACGACATCTATAGGACCTTTCTCGGCCTGGGTCTTTGCTGCTTGGTACAGCATGTACAATGGGTAGACGCCATACACCTGAGGTATTACCAACAAAAAAATGAGGAGAACAAAAGGGCTAAATAGGAAAGGGTACATAGGCCATGTAATATTCATATTCGACTTGAGTAAATCGTCAATGTCGATAAAAGTGCTGGTAGTATTCGGGGAATAAAATTCCTGTCAGATACCCTGTCAGATTTAAAAGATCAGATTAATTTATTTACTATGTCCGTAATAGTGCTTAGCATGAATAATATGACAAATAACATAAATCGAAATGTCACAATGTTTTCATATATTATTAAAATGATAATTGCCATTCATAAATATTTAAGAATTTATTCGTTTATATTAAGCGTGAAGACACAACCGACGTATATTGACTTCACTATAAAATATGTAAACTATAAAAGAAGATAAATATGACATATTATATTTGAGAACAAACCTCACCTTCAAGTACTCGAACATAAACAAGGCAAACCAGTTGTTGATCAATTTCTCTGCGATTGATTCAGTGCTGAGAAAAAGAGGAAACATTTTCAAATAAAAATATGCACATGAATTTGAATTCCAGAAATTGATCATTTTGAACGTAAACATAACGTAAAAAGGTAGCTTATTAACTGTTGCCAAAGTGAATTATGTACAGGATATCAACTTTCCTATCCATATTGAATAGGAATGTCGCATCATCAGCAAAGGTGCAATAATATAACGTCAAAATTCCAACTATATTGCATTAATAGAGAATGATATTAATCATTGTGGTTAAGAAGTAACGAATGAAATGAATGTTAAATTGTTCTAAAAACATGTACATGAAAATGATAATGATGTGAGTAAATAGAATGATTACTTGGTGAATAGTGTATCCATCCGTCTTCTGGACTCAGATGCTATTACGATTTCATCTTCAACAAGTGATGTCAATACACTGCAGAAAGACACGAATAGGTAGGAAAGAAAACATTAAAAAATGATAAGGAGAAAAATAAACGTGTTTATTCCTCAGGAAACCGAAGATAGGCATTTTGTGATAAAAAGTGACACAAATAATAATTGACTATTTGCTGTTACCATGATCGCCGTGAGTTTGAAAAAAAGAACTCAATGGCAATTATGTTCAGATTACGTAATGTTTCATTGGAACAATTCAATGGCAGGTAGAAAGCCTGTTGAAATTACATTGTGTTGCTATGGGAAAGTCTTTGCTTTGTTACTCTTGAAGTTATTTGCTTTTTACAATATCTTGGATTTCAAATACAAGACGTAAACTTACTTTGTAAAGTGGATTGACTTTCCCTCGCTGACGAATGTGATTGCCAATAGAGATGCAATAAGCTCCCTACAAAAAAAAAATGGGAGAAGCCATATATTGCTTCGTTATGTCTGACCATATTGAATTCAACAATAGACGACTGTCGAGGTGGAAAGGGGATTTATAATTCGTATATATAAAGTCATTGAATTAATGGCACAATATAAATAATTATTTTGGGGTCAAATTTATTAAAGTAAATGTCTTAGGAAATAATCATAAACACTTTATACATACACTTGACCGAAGATTTTTTTCTTCTCTTACCCTCAAGTGAGGTTTTTATTTCCATAAAAGTAGTACATAATACATTAATAACTCAATAATTGAGTGAAACATAACATAGGCTAAAAATTAAAGTATATTCAACAATTCTTCCAGCTTAGTATCATCTTCTTTGCTAACACATTCTTATTTAAAAATAATCTTAGCACTTGACCGAAGATGCTTAATTCATAGAGCCCCTGTACGGCATTATTGTTTTTCAACAAGATATTAATTCAAGTTTGCCTTTCTCCACCCTAGTCTTGGCAGTCTGTTAAATAATTTACAGGAGGAAAGTCGAAGAGTGCTGGGTAAACTGTCGTTAGTATCCAAGAAAATATGGAACGTGTATATGGTGGATACAGGTTTTACAAGAAGACATAGCTCTAATAAGTTTCATTACATTATATATTATCCAGTTAAAAATAGATCTATTACTAATATGTTATACTTTTAACTTGTATATATCGTTAAGTATTTACATTCAGTAACAAAGGTAAGATTATTTGTGTACCTTTCTCGACCCCGTCCTGCTTTCTTATTTTCGAGTTGCCTGATGAATTCCATCATTCCGGCCTTCTCCTTCAGCATACGATAGAAAGATATCAACGAATGCTCCATAAAGTCTTCCATGTACTGAAACAAAATAGACAGGAAAATTATTGAGCAGAAATGTTTACAGAAGATACAATCAAGCAGAAGAACCGGTGCCAAGCATTTGAGTAAACTGCACACTTTTAAACATCAAGCACCGTGTTATCTATCTATTTATATATACCCTATGTAAACCTTGAAGACGAACCACCGTAAGTCTCTTATAAGATGTTTAAACAGAATAGCTGCGTATAATTCACTAGTCTAATATGTTTAAAGTAAGCATTTCTTTGTGAGATAAAACTTATTGTTTAGAAGAAAGCCTTTTTATATCAAGATAATTTTACCTCTGGTTCTGTTGTTTCTGGATGAATACCGAGCCCAGCAAACAACATCATTGTGACATATTGGACATGCCCGACGAATGGAATTCCTTGCTTCTGGACTCTGCTATCAGCCTCAGATAAATCCAAGCTGGTATTTGAGACTAATGGACAAATGCGAGGAACAAAGACATCATAATATTATGGGTTTGGTTTAAGTCAATCTAAGGCGAGTGAGTTGCAAGGGGGGAAAAGATTATATTTCTTTTAAAATGTGGGTTGGATATATTGATGTTCATGTTTTTTTCAAGGAAACGTTGGTAAAATAATTACACATCTTTTGTCCGTAGATTAATAATTTTGTATACCATTCGATTGTATTTACTACTGGAAGCCAATATGAAAACTTGAATACTTATTTTTATTTGATACAGGATAGAGTTATTCTATGTGCTGAGGAAGCATTATAGGGCAGTTCATAGTCGTGAAGCGATCTATTAAAGCGGATGGGTGTTTAAAATGATCATACCCGGTTATCAACATTCTTTTGATTGTGGAGTCGACCAGGTGCAGAAGTACTTCTTTCCTCATATCATAGCAAGGTAATTGACATTGCATAGGCTCTACCCACCAGAGAAGACTAAACACCATTCCTGAAATATAATATTATAGCCAAATATGATACCTTTACAGCTGACGTGGTATTACTAGAAATGTTTTTAGCAAATAATAAATATTACCTTCTCGAACTCTTTTCAAGATGTTCATTCGGATCACTTTGACCTCTTCCTTAGCTCGTTTCACTTCCAGTTGTTTCTTTCTGAACCACCACACTAGAATAATCATCGGAATGATGATCAAAATGATGATCAAAATGGAGACGACAATGACCACAGGTATTACAATGGCTATCAAAGGGTTTCCTTCCGTAGCCCATGCTGAAACAAAGCCTGGAGAGAACCGTACATTCCCATGCAACACCTGGGTGAAAGTTAAACAATATTATGATAATATAATAAATAATGAATTCGTATAGCGCATACTAATCACAATATAATTCTCTATCAATTTCAACACAATACAGACGAATATGAATACTATTGTATGAAAAGATAGGTCTTAAGTGCTTTTTATAAAAGTATCTAGAGATTATATGTTCCTAATTTTCATGGGTCTAGAATTCCACAGAGTATTATAGCTAATGCCTTAAAGGATTGAGTTAAAAACAAAGCACAACAACAAAATACCTCATAGTACTGGTTGAAATGGTTCAGTGAAGCCTTTGAAATCCGTTCCCCAAAACAGCAACCCATATGCCATGTGCATGTGCTTATTTAACACTGGAAGAGGCTGAAAAGGTTAGGCTAGACCAAAGGATTTATAGAACTTTTTTAAAGTACCAAAATAGTGTTCATGGCTGCAGACTGTTAAACGTATACAAAACCATCCCTACAAAGAAAATCGTACTGCGGTATACTACCGAACGCCAAACCTCACACTCTCATGCCCATATCTCAACAACACACTTGGAGCAGGACTTATATCCGCGTGCCTAGCCTAATGACCTCACATCCCAGATCCCAGCATACATATATATATGTATCTCAATGATGTTCATCCATATTCCAAACCTTACATTCTTCTTACCATATCTTTTGTATTATTTTGTTAATACTAATTTTGTTTTATTCCTCCAGATGTGTAATACAAATATAGAATTTAATAAAATAATTAAACGTTTTCAGTATTTATTGCTTAAACATTAACATAATTAAACAAAAACTCATTTGAAGTATATATAAATAAGCAACAATGGGAAGTAAATAAATCATAAGTCAATTGTACATATTATTAACTTATATAAAAACATGTTAAAAAATGGAGGGTATTTTACTGGTATTCCCAGCTCCCCCTCCCTCAAATCCCCGACACACACACACACACACACACGAGCGCGCGCGCGCCCCCGCCCACACTTATATACACCCGATACCTTCACTCTCACACCTCCATACCCTTACACATCTCGCAAACACACACTTAGACTCACCCACATCATTCTGTCAAGACCAATCCCAAACACCCTATATCATCATGGAAACACCTTCATACACCCACTCCCAATTTATGTATTAGTACGCCTACCCATCAGGGGGAGGGGGGGGGGGGGGGGTACGTCCGGAAAATGTGAAAAAGTGCAAAAAATAAATGTCTAGCAAATACTGACTAAAGACTGCAACACACTTTTAGGCTCTGAAGGGCCCAAGAGTGCATCATTTAGACTAATACAAATGCAAAAGTCCCTCGCATAATATCCTTTAAAACGTACAAGTAAATATTGAAGAAAATCTGTATTCCGTTTGCATCACGTAATCATGTATGTTTACAAGATTAAGAGTTATAAAAATAGATCAATGCTACAAAAAGTGCCAGTTTCCATGTTTAGGTAATCCGTATAGTTCACTACCACATAGTCTATATATTTGCCATTTCAACTCCCATAGCTATATCAATGTTCATCTACATGACAGAGGCCTAGAGTATAAATAAATCCCATCCATGCCCAAGCACCCTACTTACTAAAATGTACCTACTAAATATGTAAATTCCTTCGGACTGCATACTAATTACCGGCAAAGTAAAAGTGTGCAACAGGCATATTGCTCGTTTGTATACTATAGTTTTGCTAAGGAATGTAATTTTTTAATACAACAAAACTTTAAAAACCTGTCAGGAGGTAGTCACTACTGTCACCTTCGCCCCTCTCGTTCACCATGCTCCCTCGTCACTCGCATTTCGTCCCCTGGTCATTAAAAGAAATCGCCGCCCCTGCTACCCACACTCAACTATCCCCACCCTCATTCATCCCACCTTACTCACGCACATACACCATCTGTCAGGATATTAACAGTAACACCCACATTCACACACACACACACACACACACACACACACACACGCGCGCGCGCGCGCAAACACACACATATACACCCACACGCGTAACTCTGTCAGGTTCTACTTCTAACACCTCCCATACCCCATGTCGTTACGCAAACACCCCATACACACACAATCACGAACACACGCGCGCGCACCTACGCACACACACCCGCTTCTGTTTGGACTTACACCCGCATCACCAACCCTACCTCCTCACCCATACACTGTATGGTATGATAGTTTGTAACCATGGGATTAGAACGTATCGTGGAGGTATGTAGTCGAGTGGTTTGAGCACTTGATTGGAAATGTATATATCGTGCGTTCGATCCATAAAACATCAATAATGTACTTTGGCGAGGCATTATATACATTTGCCACTCCATACCTTGGTGAAATACGGGAACCAGGTAGGGTGACGAAAGCCTTGATGAGAGATAGTAATTACCATATTCCCCACGGCTACATATTATAGGAGTGTAAATGGTGCACATTGTACGCAAGAATGAATCTGATGACTGGGGTAATAATGATTTCTGTCAATCGCTTTCAGACGGAATTCCTTTTTAAGCACTATATAATTCCAGATGTAGGAATATAATTTTGACTTACTGTCACGGCTGGTAAATTCTTTGCTGGTCCTTGACCCAATGTTCCATTTTCGTAACCTGCTAGAGGCTGTACTTCAGGCAGCTGGCAACGGACTACATCAATTTCAAGAACATCCACATGACATACACCATTCGGCCCTAGCAGAACTTGAACATCATCCTCCGTGCTAGCCAGATCTAAACCAATGCCCTAGAATGATTCAAAACAAGATCATTAATACGTATATTCATCTATTTTATGTACCTTAACGTATTAATGCCTTATATCTATTTCTGTTCTCGTGCACTAGTCGGTTCTTTCCGTTCGTTTGTGAGTAAATCATTTGCACATGTGAAATGCTCGTTAAAATAATTTTTAAAAATATTTTTAATTCCTGTAGTTTTTTTACGAAAGTATTTTATCCAGGCGTGGCAGCGTGATTACACGGTATTTTAACACTCACTGTAATATCGAGTCGTCCATTACTGCTCTCATAGATCCTGTTTGGCCCACTGAAGCTTCCATACATAGGGTCTGGGTAGTACTCTAAAAAGCCGCCATCGACGATGTATCCATCAAAGTCAAAGGTCAGATTTGCTGTCATAACGCCATTTGTAGCTCGCCTCCTTCTGGTAGAGATACCATCATCAGGAAAGCTTGGGGTTGGACAGATGAGAAGAGTTTCCGTTCCATTGCAGAGCTGTGGAACATATTTCAACATGTCTTGAATAAAAATGAACGAATACATTAAAGTTTATTAACGGCGAATCATGAAATCGATTACTCGAAGGAGATATGATGGTTCGCTATTGATTTCTACATTACTGGATGAATCATAAGCTTAATGAAACATAAATGTAAATAGGTATCGAATGTTGATTGTAACGTCCGAACGCAAGCGGTACGAATAAAGCAAATTCATCATACAAAAAGGGGCATCCGAGTAGACCATCAGTCCACGGTACCATAACCCCAATCGATTGACAGTCCTCGAGACCGACATCGTCTGTCTATTAGGGACCTTTTTTGTTTGCTCAAGAAGTTGTCTAAGGTTTTCATGGACTATCGTTATCGAGGTCTTTCGATTCCTGGGAAGTTCCCGGTCTAAGAGTGGTATGTTCATGATGGTGTCTCTGCAATTTTTTACATTAACAGACTACGTCTGCTTTGTGAATAAGCAAACAACAAACAGCAGACTAATAAATAAATACCTCAGAGTTACTAGCATCAGTTGTAAGTGACGAAACTATTATACGGGGTTCCTGGATGAGATCAAATCTTTGTCCTGTCAATTTGATATCGAGACCTCCTCTGTATCAACATAAGAAATATCACACGTTTCAGACTATTGAAAGAACATTTATACTGCGTTTACGCAGCTATGTTAAAAAAGTGTCACTTTGAGAACTGACCACAATTCATGGATTATTATTCACGTCATATTAGATTTGTCTGGGAAAATTTATATAATAATATCTAAACAGTCCAAGTGCATATTTAGAATCAATTATAAATGCTTATTTTCAGCCCCTTTGTACACTGTTGTCTATTTGTCCCCATTAGAGTTTCACACACCAAAGTACATTGTCACAAGCCCAATGAACACTATAAACTATTGAATTTAAACATCTTTTGATAACAAATTTTAGATGACTTCTTTTTTTAGTTTGGTACAAGAATAAAGATATGGTTCCTTACGACAAGATGGACTCAGTTCTGTATTTGCCATCAATTGTTGGGTTTGGTTTGTAGATAAAGCTGTAGTCCTCAAACTGTTTTACTACTCCATCAAATGTCATGGTCAAGGGCACAGTGATCTGTTCATTCATTTGTAAGCTGCTTGTGATACACAGTGCAGTCGTATTGTCAACAATCCTGAAATTTTACATATACATTCATACGTTAGGACACAATATAAAAAAATGTCTAAGACGTTGAAACAGGCATGTTCATATCATGAATCATTCAGAATGTTATATCTGTCTCCTGAACACATTGCATTACATTAAAACTCTATATATTATGCTGGCGGGGTGCGGGAGATAAATCTTAACTTACGACGCTTTCGACGTGTTATCTACAGTTATTGGTACTGCTTATGAAAGCGAGTTTCTCTGACCGATCAATGTAGGTGTGCGTGGGTACAATGGGTGTGTGTATGTGTGTGTGTGTGTGTGTGTGTATTTCTAAATTGTACTTTTGGATTTTGATTACATTCAACTTAATTTATAGATTCCACAATCCATTCCCATAACAAATATCCTCCCATGATCCCATCAGTAAAATGCGATTCGAAGTGCATCGATCAATTCATCTACAATCTTCCCATTTTTGTACAATAATTGAAAAAAAGAACAAAGAATATAGAAAAACATCTACGCTTTTCCAACTTTATCTAACAACATATAATAAATGCTACTGAAAATATGTATAGCAAAATTTTAACATTAATGTACGGTACATAATATATATAAGTGATACTCACAAATTGTTGCATTGTGCTTCTCCAAAACTAGCTTCAATATTCCTTCCTGTGTTGAGATACATCCCAGTAACAGTGATCTCTGTACCTCCTGCTACCTGCCCCTCCGTGGGACTAAACCCTGATATAATGGGATCCTAGCAAGAAAATTACTTTTATCGTATAAATCGTTTCAATAAGAAGTAGGTTACGGATGAATGTGTTATGTGATGATCATGTCGTATTAAATTAATACGATAATTTCCTCTCAAAGCCCGATATCAGAGTATAAAAGTAAAAGTAAAACTAGGCGATTTGTTATGCACTCACCCTGTACAAGAATTCTGTAGAACTTTCTCCGGTCTTAATACTTTCACCAGACCTCACTGTGATTTCAATGCGCCCTGAGATGACTTCAGTAGATAAACCAGTCATGCAGCTAACACTGTCAACAACAACAACAGAATCAGACAAGTGGTCATTTGAAATATACATTTTTTGCAGCCAAATTCTTTTCGTTACTTGTCTTTTCATTATGTACGTTTTTCTTCTTATTCTTGCGAAGATATCATCATGAATCCCTATGACGTAAACTGTCATGTATGTAACATATTTAATGTGTTGAATAATAAATGAAACTTTTTAAATAACTATCTTGGAACATGACTAAATGGGAATATTAACAAGCTAAACCATTTGATGCAGAATGTATTGCCAACATAAGTACATGTATAGCATTCTAGGACTGCTGGTGATGACGGCAACTTCATAAAGGAACAAATAAAAATTACCCTTTTGTAACAATTCATTGGCCATTTATGAGACATTAAAAAACAAGAATACATCGATCAAAATGAATCTGTGTTTGTTGCTTTTACCTCTGTCCTGGCTGATAGAATGGGCCCATGTCAGTCAAACTACACATCAAGTCTCCAATGACGATTTCCAGTACATCGTCAAATTCTACTCCTAGGTCAGTTCCCGTAATTTCTAGTCTCGTTTGAGCATTGATAGGAACTGATAAGGGATAAAACTATGGAAAAAAACACAAGATTAAAGTCTCATGCATGTTTATTTGTATGATTAGTTTGATACTTGTCTGTACAATCATGTTTATCATGCATGTCTATTTGACATTTGGAAGTAAGACTCAAGTGCATTTATACAATTTTAACACATAGATCACACATAATAATGAATGATTTCATGCGTCTTGAGCATATGATATCAAATGGATTCGGCGACTTACAAATCTCACGTATTACAATTTACAAATTATTATCATTTCAATTAGAATCATATGATATATTACTGGACCTTGCATAATGTGTTTGATGACAGGAAAGTATTCATAAACTTGGTAGTGATTTATTATTTTCTTACGTCACTGATTACTGGTGCTGAACAGAGCTTGGTGTCATTCTGACTGAGAAACTGATTATTCTGACAAACATCACTCTGAATGACATTGCAGTCTTCACCACACCAACCACAGTTTAAGATCGATGGGGTTGCTCCTTCTGACAGGCACCGGCTGCAACTGCCACTGTTAACCGAACACTTGTACAGGGTCACTTCAATGGAAAAGAAGAGAAAATATGATTTATTTATGTTTTAATTATTTTTCATAAATTTGTATCAATATAACCAAACGTAGTCAATTCCTGAGTTTAATGCAACTTTTAAAATGTCTTTCTTATAATGTTAAGAAATGATTCACAACAGTTATTCAAGTTTAAAGTATCTTCCAGGTGAATTCGCAAATGAAGATTTAGAAGTGAAGTCTCAATTGAAAATGGTAATTAATTTTGACCTAATTTTTAACTTTCTTCCTAAACATTAACATTAGGTTTTATAAAATTAAATGCTTGACAAAATAAAATGTTGAAATCGTCAAAGCAACAACAAAAAACATATATATTTTCCCGCATTAGGAATGTTTTCAAAGTGATAATTTCACCGTTTTAAAGAAGATCTGCGGCGACAATTGTGTTCAATAATAGCCAAAGCGTATTTTGGAATTGATGGGAAATGTGTTGGTAATAACGAAAAGGGTATTTTACCATATGTGTCTGTCGGGTCATCTATGTCGTATTGCCCATTCCACTGAACCGAGATGCTTACATTCTTCTCGAGGATGTTCTCATGAAACATGTACTGAAATAAAAGGTTCGAACAAACGTAGTGTTAGGGTTAAATTGATATACAGGTGTAATGCGAATGTCTTGTAAATGGGGGTAAAGATGATGGAATGGGCGAAAAGGTCAAGGTAATAGTTTTCAAAATACAGGATAGGTTTATTTCTTTTTGTGTGGCGTGGATGAAACATCAAGCATCAAACATTTTAAGTTAACAGTCTTTATACTAATATTGATCATGAAGTTGGATTAGATGCTATTCTATATTGGTTGGAAACATATCCTCAAGATATCAATTTCACATAATATCAATAATATTGATGATAGAATTGTTCTCCCAAGGGCCCAAACACATATTTACCTCTTCGGCACTACAGAGAATGTAACTTTCATTGAAGAAAGAACTTGGTACTCGTATACCGACTCCATCGATGCGAAGAATGCAATCAATCGACTGGACCTGATGAAATATTAAATTTGAAAACAATTTTTTTTTTTAAATAATTTATTTCGGTTTAAAAAGACATATAAATATACATGATTCAAAGGTTCAAGGACCAAAACTGATCATGTTTACAATTTATACAATAAAGTTATAGTTACAGTAAATATAAAAAAGTAAAAGATGGTAATAAAGATGAAAAACAATACATTTCAATCAATACAATACCAACATAAACTAGGAGAAAGTAATGGTCAAGATCGTCAAATTACTAAACTGATAAAAAGTCGTTTCCTAATTTAGCGAGATGACAACTTGTAAAATATTCATGTTTTTGTCAGACATTATTCAATTATCGAATCCCTGGCGCAAGACAGTACTCCACATTTGCCACACTCAACCCAGGTGAGTTAAAACATGATTATCAGGTAGTTATTCATTATTTAAAATTCTTGAACGCTGAAATTGGACGCCGTGCTAACGCCAGCTAATAAAAATGGAGCGTCGGGAGTGATCATGTGCCTTATGATTTGGAGTAGTGATAGCAGCAGCAGTAGTAGTAGTAGTTATAATCAAAATCATCATAGCAGATATGAAATCATTTCCATACCTTTGTCTGCTCTGTGGGGAAATTATTTGCTAGAAGTGAGTAACTAGAAGGAATATTAACTGGTATGAAAAACCGTTCTGATGTCGCCAACAGCTGAGGGCAATAACTCTGGCCTTTGTTTTCGAAACCTACGGCGTTCTATAAATTTGAAATAGATACAAGATACAAAAGAAAAAATAAATCAAACATTGCACCTGTAGCTTATTATCAAGAATTATGTATGTACGTGTATGATGTTAGTATCCCATCGCAAGGATTCACTGATTGGCATGATTTCCAAGCATTACACATATTCAAATACAGAGTCTACTTATTTCAGTAGGTCTATTTCTTTGCATTTTGCACAATTTCCAGACCTCTCTTTACGCATTTCTTCGGTCTCACCTTATTTTGTGTTTAAATGTCTGTTTTTCCAATACTTGACCTTGACATTTCAAAGTGAAGAAAACATAAATTGTAATATTTGGTGATAGTAAGAGGAGAACACCTTGACATAAAATACCAATTCAACACTCTTTAATGAAATGATTTAAAGCACGGGTGGCCAACCCGCGGCCCGCGAGCTCTTTTGGTGCGGCCCGCGGAGCATTGAAAAAGTAATACAAAAAATGCTCATAAATGAAAAGGGGGCCCGCATAGCATCGATGAAATAGGGTAAAACATTTACACACAGCTATTTCTATTTCCATAATTTGTTTTCATTATTCACAACATATTGACTCGTTACTTGGTTGAAACAAACTCCTCAAATTCCCTCCCATTACATTACATTAACAACATTAACATTACTCGCCGTGTTAATTTCAGTTTGTAATTTCCGCAGTAACGTTTGCAAATATACTAATGTTGTGTATCGAGAAATATGTTTGAAATGCCATACCTGTCTTGATACCCCGGGGATTAAAACATACGGGTGTGCCGCTCTAATAGGTGACTTTTTCCACGAACAGTCACTAAACATGGTTCCCATTTTGGACAAAAATACCATTAAAAATGAGTTTGTGTTTTTCAAAATTTTCGAAATTTTCGGGTATTTGCATGGCAAACACCCCCAAACACCCGAAAATTGTGAAAAATGTGCCTTAATTCGAGAAAATCCCCCCTAATGACCCTTTAAAATGGGGTTTCGAGGCTTGAGCGGCACACCCCCGACCAAACCAAATCTGAGTACCCTCCCCGCCCCCGGGTTTGAAAATTACAGCCCTTTTCTCCAGCCGTTGAAATTTCTCATGAGTCCTAATGTTAAACTGGATAGTACACTTTTCTTTACACCGCGTTCAATGAGATGCAACCCCAGAAATCACACTAAAAAAGTAAGTCTGATTTTTTTTCCCACTGAATTTGTTGTTTGCCTATTTTTTTTTTTTTTGGGGGGGGGGGGGATTGCGGGGGGGGGGGCTACCTACGGCCCGCCAAGTTATGCCAATCGTTAGCTGTGGCCCGCGAGCTTTAAAAGGTTGGCCACCCGTGATTTAAAGGTATCGCTCAACGAGAGAGATAATGTTTCTTTAGTTTAACAGATCTGCTTACATTTTCTCCAATCACCACAGTTTCGCCCAGTTGACATGAGCTATTATCATGTGTACACATGTTGTCATACACACACCAGTCACATGGCCAGGGACTTGTAACACAAGATGAACAACTGCAACAAACAAGTAAAAACAAGTGCGAGAAATAGCTGGAACTTAAAAAATAATACCATTCAAATTGTGTGATGCTCAGAATTCTCCGAGGGACCTGGTAATGAGGATTAATGCCTTACCAAAGGGCACTACCGCATCGCCTTGGTTTCGAACCCGGGTCACCGGATTTCGAGACCACTGCTCTACCGACTGAGCTATCGCGCCTCTTCAATTACCTTTGACTTGCCCAGTAAGTAAATATAAGTATCTTTATATTAAAAAAAGCAAATGTGGCATATTATAAAACGTAGAAACCAAAGAACCTACGATTTTAGATGGGTGCAGTCAAACGATATAAAATCCGTGCTCACGAAGTTCACTCCAGTTTCAGTTGAGACAATAGAAAGTGTCAATGTTATATGGTCCACTGGAGGTAAATGAAAGAAGATGATATAGATAAGACGGTTGCAAAGTTGTTCAAGAATTCTTCTTAAAGGAAACCTAAACCCAAATAATAAGTGTAGGTATTCTGAAAAATGAGATGTATTCCTGCCCTTTGATGTACAATATTCCTTACGAAAATGTACAAGATATATATAAATAAAGATATTCCCTTACAGCATGACATGGGCGCAGCCATTTTCTTAAAAATGTGACGTATATGTTGAATTTGTACATCTATCATGCACCAAGCTTTAGTTGGAAAGAATTTTAAATCAATAACGAAACCTTTACTTTTCAATGAAAAAAAATAATAACTGAGATGATAGAAATTATATTAGGTGAAAAATGAATAACAGGGGCACAATTGTAACAAATTCATTTATAAATACTACACTATAGCAGTTGACAAATCTATTTCATTTATGAGAAACCTTCACCCCAGAAGAGCACTGACTAATGTATGCAATTTGCGTTCTGGCAATTATAGTACAAAGGATAATAGCAGGTGAATGAAATGCTTCATCACCACACACGTCTGGGAAAGAAGCATCCATAAAATTGAATACATTTACTTGATAAACGACTTCGCATAGTACGTCACATTATCAAGAAAATGGCGATGCCCATGTCGTGCTGAGAAACTGTACTCTTTTTTTGCTTTATACCTCTCTCATACACTTTGGTGGGGAATCTTGTAGATGTATGGGTAATAACATAATAAATCTCTCATAATAAGTAAAGTTATTACTTGGGGTTCGGTTTCCTTTAAGGTAAATTTCAATACCTTATTATATTGCCGATAGGAATTACGTTGGGATAATGTAATATGTCGTCGAAATACTTGCACTTTTCAAAGGTGACGTAGTAGGTTTATTTAGTATTTAATTTTTTGCAGTCATTGTTTATTTGTTCCCCCCCCAAAAAAAAAAAATAATAATAATAATAATAATATTAAAGGAATAACATTTGATGTAAAGTGAAATAAACAATCTCATTTGAACCTTCTTATTCAGTATCGGATTTTCTCCAAACTTGCACTAGGCTTTTCCTGCTCTTCTACTCTTCTAGCAATATGCTTCTAAAACGACAGCCTTTGAAGTCTTATGGCGTGGGTTTAAACTTCGACGTTATGCGCCGTACTGACGCAATACACCAGTTCGTAGATACAATCTGAGCATGCGCAGATAAAGGTCACTTGAACAAAATTGTAAAACCCACTGAGACTAATACTGGATACATGCTCACGGAATTTATGTAATCATTATTCATGCATGCACCTGTGATGCATTCTATTGAACACAGGTGGAAGTAATCTTTTCAAGAGGGCAAACAAAGAATCACCTCCATGACTTTATCTGTCATTGTTCCAAAAGGCACAAAGTTGGATTTATCTATGTTTAAAAGATATGTGGATATTTGGGGTCATATGACCCATGTGCTAACTACGAACTAGTCTATTAACTCCGATGTTCGCAAGCTTGTATTTGAATTTCGATTACTCTTTATTTGAATCCTGTGTGAATTCCCGTCGTCGTGGTAAGTGGATCGTTGTTTACAACTTCCAGGATTCGCAAACTTAAAGTTTAAATTACGACGATCTTGTGGGAACATTTTAGGCCGCAATAAAAGAACCGCGTCATATACTGTAGAATAGTAAGTTATAGAATTTCGAGTTAAAAAGGGAAATAAATTAACAGAGAGATAATTGCTATATATTTCCCTACCTTCTCCTGGAATCGCAGGCAATTCCCTCGCAGGAGGAGATACGCACATTAATGTATTGGCAGTAATAATATCAGCATTGACCTGGTAGGAGTCGAAGGCACATTGGTATTGATGGCTGTCTTTGAGAGCTGGTAGCTGCTGTACGGTAATGGTAATCTAGCGCATGTAAAAACAAGATAAGATTTGATGGCTGACATACACAAGATGAAGAACGTACTATGTAAGTTAGATAACGCGGACAAAACTATTAACATATAATGAGGTCAAAATAAAATGTCACTTCATCGACTTTCTATGTCTAAGGTTGGTCGATTGTTAAATAAAAGACAAGATATGTTTGACATGTTCATGTTCTCGATAGCGACAAAAAGCATTCTTATTGCATCACGATTTTATTTGGAGTGTTAATACTTAAAGCATCAACGATAACTCGACGCATAATCAAGTTGCCGATACTTCTATTTAAGGAAAGGCGTATCAGAATTTAGCCGAGCCTGTAGTTTCATATTCAGCGATCCACAACTTGGTTTGGATGGACATGAAGTCCCAATATAAAATGAGTCAAAATACATATTTCATTTCATCGACTTACATCTTGTTCTGTTTCTTGATAAGGCAGTCTATGATCAGGATGGACATCTGAGATGGATACACATTGCAATGCATTGTAAGATAACCACCGAGTTGACTCGTCAGGGAAGGGGCACGCCTCGTATCGTGTACATCTTAAAGAGGGTGTGGGAAGGAAGAAAATGATAAATAGAAATAAAGATGATTTGAGAAGGTGCTCTTTTGTTCACGTAGCCTTATTAGTACAGAATTATCAAGATATAAACATAGCAAAAGTGAAATCAGAATTTGTTGTTTTCTCTAAGGGTTGACAACGCTATGGGTTCCTCGTCCGATCGCTGTGCGGAATTTTAAAAAAGAATAAATTTTGAATGTCTTCAACTCAAGTTAATTGGAGAAAGGGAGCGGGCAAAAAAGTCATCATTCTCCTATACGATGAACTCACCTTGCTTCTAGAGTACACCATCCACAGTAAGGGTCTCCATCATTCCCTCCTTCCTCACCAATGCATTCAACACAGCTCTGGTACTGGCTACAGTTGACTAAACCCAACGTGAGAACCTGATTCATCATTTGAAAGTGCAAGTGCATAATATCAGAAGTCATATCGATGCTGACATCAGCTGTCGGTCATTCCCTATTATAACTAAGATACTCTATGGATGTTCCTTAAAAAAACCATAGTGTGGAGGTATTTATTTCACCTGCAATGTCAGATAGCATAGCATAGATGGTTTCCACGTTCATACATTACTTGGCGCTGTGTTGGGCAAGCATTACAGAAGCTCTTAAATAATCGATTTTCTTCAAGAAGTTCCTGTAATCATGGCAGTAAAATGATTAGAAATCAGTTCATAAGGATAAAGGATTCCTTAGGAATATACCAGAGTCATTTATCCTTTGAAAGTCAATCAATGTCTATAGTGTGCATTTATGTAGTAACATACCTCATCTAAGCTACACATCCATTTTTAGAAGAATCGATAGATTCGCCACATTTAAACGGTTAAGACGTTTGAAAAGTGAGAGGGAAGTGGTTCTCTACTATTAACACAATGGGCGAACATCCCTGTTGATTTTACAGGAAATGTTATTGCTGGCAATAATTGATATTGGCATATAAATATTTTAAAATTCTCACGTAGTTGCTGGTTAATTTCATTCCCGTGAACAATGAAACGTCTGGCTAATATACAGTTAACAATGACTAAAACTTTGATGAAATTGAATTTGAATAATATTTCCACACCACATGTTCACGCAAGATGCAAATAACGTTTACTGGCCACTGTTGGCTTTGCTCAACAATTGCGCCAAAAAGAGGCTATTGGGAAAGATTGGCAGACCGCTATTGGGACTGACTGCGTAACAGCAGCCCGCCCCCCCCCCCCACTCAGTGTTATTTAGGGTACGCATATGCGTGTTCCAACCGACCCCCCCCCCCCTTTTCAGCAAAAGTCCGGTGTGTAAAGTCAATACGGCTCGACCTTTTTCTTTTGTATACGAGCCTTTTTCAGCACCCCCCCCCCCCCCCCCCCCCTTTCAGCAAAAGTCCGGTGTGTAAAGTCAATACGGGTCGACCTTTTTCTTTTGTTACGAAAAGGACATTTTGGCAACACGCATGCGGTCATTTCGAAACCTGAGTGGGGGGGGGGGGGAGGGGGGCCGGGAACAGCAGTAATGCATAAGCAGATGCAAATAAGCAGAAACAATAAGTAGTGTACCGGTTAGACTCATTTTTACGGAAGAACGCCCTAAATGACGGGTAGTTTCGTGTTTTTATCTTCTACTGCAACCATGTAATATCAAATGAGTATGCCCTTATGCCTAGATCACATTTGGCCTACGACTAGGATACGGCGGCCGTACGGCCCTGAAATCGGGAGATACTTGCGGCGGCCGCAGAGAATCTGTGGTGGCCTCAGGGTCACCCTAGGACGTATCCCTATCTTTACAGACCATACGGGTCGCCGTGGGATTATAACGCGGATTTATAAACTGTTTTCATTTCTAGGTTCGCCGTAGCGATTAGACACGCAGTAGCCATGCCGTAGAGCGGTTCCACGGCTACCGTACGTCGGGCGTACGGTGGCTTTGCGTTTTGTAGGCTCCAGGGGTGAAGCGGTAGCATCAGTCTGGCCGCACGGTCGCCGTATGCCCCCCCCCCCCCCCCTGGCCGCATTGCGGGCACATTGCGGCTACCTTGCGTCTGTTTTCGTATTTGTCAAAAATCTACGGCCGCCGCAGGGACGCCCTAAGGCGACCGTGCGTCATCACTTCAAAGGCTGTACGGCAGTCGCAGATTTTCTGTTTCCACAAATTCAAAATACCACGTGCGGCTACCCTAACATATGTGACCGCTACTGTATGTGACCGTGGGAATTCTGCGGCGGTCTTATAATTGCTATTGGCTGTAGATATTTTAGACTGCACGGCCGCCGCGGCAAATGTGACCTACGTATTCGCAACCACATTTACATTGTATCTTTCTGAAGAGTTTTTACCTTTGAACCTTTGTCTGAAGTTGTAGCAAGGGTTAGCAGCTCTTTCGATTCATCAAGGAACAACTCTTGTAAGACAGATCCACCTCCCAGAAAGACATCTTCATATACGTTGCCAAATGTACTGTTCACTATGTTCAACTGTTTATAGAAATCACAAACAAAATAACGTTCCGTGTTTTCGATTTTGTTCCTAATAAGCAAGATAAAATGTTCAGGGTATTAGGGCAGAGATGTAGGCCTAGTTATTTTAAGCGAAACAAAATTTGAATATTGAATATTATGTAAAACACTTTTTACATAGCACAATATAATAGAGATTTTCAAGAAATTAGGCATTTTGTTGATCAGTACTCAAATGAAATATCAATATCTTATATCTTTCTGTTAACTCAACGTTTTTTACATTTTTTGTTTATACAATCGTAAGACAAATCATATCTTGTTATAATTATGTTTGTCACTTGATGTAAATTTTGAATTGCCGATATATTATTTGTATGACAAACATACTCGAGGTATTTATCTTGTATAAAGTTTGTCATTGCTTATACATAATAAAGGAAGACTGTGGAAGGGTAAATTTAATGAGAAAAACATTTTCATAGGTAAATTAATTTGTTGAGTTGACAAATTAATCTAAACTTATCTGGTGGATACATACAATATATTGTTTACAATAAATAGAGTTACTTGTATACAATCTTCGTTTAACATAAGCAGGTACAATTTTCTTGATGATCTATATTGTGAAGGTACCAAACCTTATGGAGTTTCCCTTGCGTATCTCCTATGAATGCCACTGTATGTTGTCTCTGTATGGTTGTCACTATGGAGGTGGGTATCACATCAGGAATGGTGATGATGGGTGACACAGAGAGGGGAACCGTTCCACTGGCATACTTGTGAATGAAAACTGCCGGTTGATCACCGTCTAAATAATAGGCGGTACATTGGACTGTATCTGGTGGTGTGAACAAGACCTGTCAGAAAAGAAAAGGAAGGGATTTATCTCATTTTAGAAGAATCACGCATCTCATAAGCCCCTGCATATGTAAATGACTGTTATTGTGCGCTGTCTCTCTCTCTCTCTCTCTCTCTTTGGTAAACATGATGGATATTACATTTATAATGGTGATGATGGGTTAGGGTCTAAAGGGAAACTGTTCTACTGAATGTACACTTAAACACATTAGACTGAACCTGACAAAATGAAAGCGGGAGGATACTACCAGAAAGAACATCATTATGAATTTGCGAATACAACCCAAAATACATTGCGTGACTAAACTTGTTTAAACTCAAAAGGCTGGAAACATCCATAGTCACCATGTAGCTTTCTGTAAAAAACAATGACACAGACGCAGATATGTTGTGATACCGAGTTCTTTTCCTAGAGTAATTGTGTATGTAGATTTTTTTTAAAGGTAACTAGGGTTATTGGAAGTGAAAGGGAAGTGCAATGGATTAATCCTATACACTCAGCCACCGTGCTTTGATACAACATTTACAACGCCTGAGCGATATGCTGCACTGCTCGCCATGTGTTTTTACTGTATTATTTGTACAAACTTGGCCTCAAGTAAAGATTAGCTGTGCAGGTAATGGTACTTTTCAATCATGCTCAGTTTGAAAACGATTTTGTAAATTAAACGATACACGAATTGACTCGTAATTTGGATATGGAAGGGCAAATTGGGTTACCAGAAAACTTATCATATATATTTGGCTATATGTCACGCGAAATGCGATAACCAGCCTCGATGCTTTTCCATATGGATTCGTCCCTGAATGATCAAAAGAGCAGGGCCGCTTACTGTGAATTGTATGGTTTTTTTAATTTTATGAAAAAGCTATGGCAAATCGATTTCTCAACATACATTTACAACACCCATGGTAATAATATACAATAATAATATACAATGTTTATAAGGCGCTTAATACTGGTGTCTCTAAGCGCACCATATTCTGACTAAAAAAATATTTACCAAAACTTATAATAAACACACAACTTATACATCTGTTCTTTATTCAATAAAGCATGCATAAATAATAATACAAATTAAGAGTGAGATCATGGTACACATTGCGGATACTACCGTTAGACTATATCTGTTAGATTATTTAAGAAAAACTGACACATTATAACTTTCATATTTCTGTTTAATAAGTATTGTTTACATTGTCTTACTGGATAGTCACTACACATGCTATCACGCAGGTATCTGTTCGTTGTGCCATTGCTAGTTCCGTGGATACATCCTAAGACAGCAACGTCAAAGCTCTGCTGGACATCACTCATCTTATAGACACAGAGAGCAGATGAGCCCTCTTTTGAAAATACCGCGTACAATAAGGCATCAGTGCTGTCGATATTCAATGAGTCAGCTAGCTGCGATCCTGCTAGCCCGATATGAGCAGAATGGATCATATCATGAGATCCACACTGTAGCTCTATCTCAGTGTATGATGCAAAGTCCATGTCTAGTGAATTACGACACAGACGTCCTAAGTACACATTGTTTTCTCTATAAATGAAATAGTAGAGATAATCCTTGTAAGCAATCAGATGTTTGAATATATTCTCCGACATGACATAAGAGCTACGTATGCGTTGCCGTAAACTCAGATCTAAAAGACTGTGCTTTGCAATAAAGGAAATTCTGCTACCACTGACCCCTGTGAATAGGTAAAAGTTTTCGTTTGCAGTACCCTGACCATCATTATCAACTTCAGCACCCAGAACAACAGCTCCGACAGTAGGTAGATCTTCTGTTGTCACAACTAAATGAATATCATTGTAACTATACCTCACTACATCGTGTGATATATTAGTCAAGTTCCTTGACTCACAGAAACCGTCACAATCACCACAAGTGATAAGCGAATAGTTCTGTGATGTTATCACGATGACAAGCAGTTTATTATCATTGACATTTTCATCATCAGGGGAAGGGCAGAGTCCAGTATCGACTGTGTGTTTGAGATTTAGCTCCGAGTCGAGTTGGTAGAGCCTCTCCCGTGCTCCAATATAGACATCTCCAGTGATGTTGTTGATGGCGATGTGGTTGAATGGTAGGGTGGAGTCAGAGTCAGGAGGGGTAAAGGATGTAACCAGGTAGGAGGAGAGAGGAGCTGATTGGATGGACCGAGTCTGGCATGATATGAGGATCAGCAAGAACAATAACGCTTCCATCTCCTTCCAAGCCATGCCTGAAGAAACTTCCACCACTGCAGGCTTCTATGGTAATATAATCTGTGAAAATCGAAATAAGAAACATTGAGAATACAATGAATATAATTTATTAAAATAATGAATATCTTTACCCTGGAAAGTCTCATCAAAGTTGTTCTTCCTAGTGCCTTGTAATTAGCATTACCTCACCAATTGCCGTTTACCTATGTTCACCTGGGTGGAGGGTGGCAAATGTGGAATAATGTCTTGCCAAAGGACATTAGTTCCGGGCAGGGATTCGAACCTACAACCCTTGGATTGAGATTCAAGTGTTTGAACCAAGTGAATGAAGTCGATTAGACCTACAAATACTTTCAGGTACTTTAGAAAGCCTCAGGTACTGGGTGCATAGTTAAGTGGATACTAACCATAATCAATTATAAAATCATGTGCAATGAATAATCCGCGAGGTGTAATCTTCTTTCTTTATTATCGATGAATAAATGTCAGCACATGGCAGAAACGTTATTAAGAAGGACGTCATAATAATTACATTCCAACAAAAAATACATTGTCACATTTTAAGAGGGCTGTCATTTTGCATGACAACCCTTCAGCCAACCTTTGACTTCTTTATTTTCCAGAAACCAGACAATCGTCATGACGAGGATACTCATGTATCTTTAAGATTAACATTCATTTCCGTTCAACTCGGGTCATGTTTTTACAAATATCTATAAAAGATTAATATATAGTGAGTATCAAAAATGGTATATCCAATTTTGGTAGATTCCCATCTAAAAACATTGATTTTGTGCATTTGTATAGAAAATGTCTAAATGTCAACGGAGACTCAAGAAAAGGCTCATTTAAAAGCACTTTGGGCGATGTGAATTTGGGGATCTATTCTTCATGAAAAAGTCTACTCAATCCTTCCAGTGTTGATGCACTGTTGGAGACAAAAATGCATATGAAATGCTGCATTGGACAAGTAAGCAGAAACAAGAAGTTTATGAAGTTAGCAGGCTGTTTGAAATTATCTAATGTTAATCTGTGGAGGGAAACAATTTTTAATAAGCGAGTTCGTAAATAGCTCTGGACTGCATGACCCCAAAATATCCACAGATCTTAGACACGATGGATACTTCCCACCTGTGCATTTTAGAATAATCACTGCCAAAGTGATGGAGGTGCTTCATGAATACTTTTGTTTGCCTCTTGAGAAGAATACTTCCATCTGTGTATCAGATAAATGTACTGTTGATGCATAAATGAATACTGATTACATAACTTTCATGAGCACGATAAAAGTATTCGTCTCAATGGTTTTATAATTTGGGTCCGAATGACCTTTATCTGCAAATGCGCAAATACTAATTACGAACTCGCTTATTGTAGTCAACATGGGCAGTTGAGTACGTTGACACGAATGATCAGTCGGCGTTCGTCGTGTTCTCGTCCAATCAATCTAAAAGTCCCTAATGCACTGCCTTGAACGGACGTCACACGTATCAGTCCACGCAAATCTAAAAGTCCCTTATGTGAATAGTTCGACATTCGACAGGAACATAATGCTCTTTATACCGTGAAATAGATTCACATTAGTCTTGTTCAGACGGAGAAAAGTTACCCCAGGGCCCGGCCCCCCCACTCGGTGTTATTTAGGGTACGCATATGCGTGTTCCAACCGACCCCCCCTTTTCAGCAAAAGTCCGGTGTGTAAAGTCAATACGGCTCGACCTTTTTCTTTTGTATACGAGCCTTTCTCAGCATCCCCCCCTTTTCAGCAAAAGTCCGGTGTGTAAAGTCAATACGGCTCGACCTTTTTCTTTTGTTACGAAAAGGACATTTTGGCAACACGCATGCGGTCATTTTGAAACCTGAGTGGGGGGGGCCGGGCCCCAGGGTAAAGGTCGTGCTTCCCCTTTCTCCTTTTCTCCCTCCCCCTTTTTGTTGACGGGGGGGGGGGGCACGTGCCCCCTGTGCCCCCCTGAATCTGCCACTGGTATTTTCGTATATATCGTCCCTATTTTCACGAAGTGACGGTAGTGAGGAAAATCGTCACGCAAAGTGAATGCAATTTTTTTTCACTACCGTCACTGCCAAAGTGATGGAGGTGCTTCATGAATACCTTTTGTTTGCCTCTTGAGAAGAATACTTCCATCTGTGTATCAGATAAATGTACTGTTGGTGCATAAATGAATACTGATTACATAACTTTCATGAGCACGATAAAAGTATTCGTCTCAATGGTTTTATAATTTGGGTCCGAATGACCTTTATCTGCAAATGCGCAAATACTAATTACGAACTCGCTTATTGTAGTCAACATGGGCAGTTGAGTACGTTGACACGAATGATCAGTCGGCGTTCGTCGTGTTCTCGTCCAATCAATCTAAAAGTCCCTAATGCACTGCCTTGAACGGACGTCACACGTATCAGTCCACGCAAATCTAAAAGTCCCTTATGTGAATAGTTCGACATTCGACAGGAACATAATGCTCTTTATACCGTGAAATAGATTCACATTAGTCTTGTTCAGACGGAGAAAAGTTACCCCAGGGTAAAGGTCGTGCTTTTCCTTTCTCCTTTTCTCCCTCCCCCTTTTTGTTGACGGGGGGGGGGGGGGGGGGCACGTGCCCCCTGTGCCCCCCTGAATCTGCCAAGTTTCCTGCGTTCTGATTAGGGGGGTGCTGAAAATGCTCGTATAACAATAGAAAAAGGTCTACCCGTATCGACTTCACACACCGGACTTAAATAACACTGAGTGGGGAGGGGGCGGAATAGTGGCATGCTTGGCCCGCCATATACCCCGCCATATTTACCTCGACTAGCTCTTAACACGACCTTTACCCTAGGGTAACTTGTCTCCGTCTGAAAAAGAATATTGATAATGAACTGTTAAATCAAAAGCTACCAAAAGTGTGTAAACTTTTTTTTTTGGTACGCACTTACGCACTGTAGTGCGATGATTTTCATCATTTGCAGAAAATTTGAAAGTCATTTCATTATCCATATATCAATGGTCTTTAAATACTCACTCTTAGTGCTAGCTTCAACAGATGATGATGCTTTAATATTATGTCAACCTGCAGCAGTTACTGAACATGCTACGATTAATTTAACAGCACTTCCGCTTTTGGAATGTACCATTCCTTTACAGTAAACGTTTCTATCTTTATTATATAAAGGAGCAGTATTCAGTATTTGAATAAGCATTCCTACTTTTCTGTTCATTTGATTGTGTGGTAACTTATCCATGTTGGCATAAAATGATATGCGTGTAATTTAATAATGGGTAAGTTGATAAAATACAAACCCACTTTTCATTTTTCCCACACCGTAATGGAATGAGCCCTATTCAACAAAGGTCATATCTAAATAGAGAGATTTATAGTAAATAATGGTAGGCAACACCTGTGATATACCTTGTTAGTCTGACATTGATATGTAATCTGTTCCAAAATTTACTGCACACAAAACACAATGAAAATTGACCTTGTGTTGTTCTAAATTTTGGAAGACGTAATTGTCCACCTTCTTTTTGTCTCGTGGAGTAGCTATGGTCTTTAATGTCACAGTACTGAGGAAACTTTTTATTAAGCAGATCAAACATGAACATGGAAATTTATAAACATGCATATTATATACATATTACCATAGGTCCACACAAAAGAAAAGACTCTCACGAGTTAAACATATTGGCCCGAATTCACAAAGCAAGGTTTGAGCTCAGACCAAGGTTTAAGTTTAAACCTCCTTTTGTTTCGCCAAACCTCCTTTTGTGGTTTGGCGAAACAAAAGGAGGTTTAAACTTAAACCTTGGTCTGAGCTCAAACCTTGCTTTGTGAATTCGGGCCATTCTGTTCAAAAGAAAATGACATTTTAGTCATTTTGTGTGCTGAAACAAATAGGAAAATTGTATGACACTACGTCACAGTGACAAAACCGATTAAGCCAGTTTGAAGTGCCAATTGGTATAGTGATGACAACTTTCAAAAAGTCAAATTCTGCCTTGTTCGATTTCATTATAACTTTCAATGATATGCTTCTCTGGTTGTAATGCTATCTTATAAAGTAGTTGTATTTTAAGGTTGGATTTTCCTTTAAATGTAGTCTGCAAAAGTTCAGGGCAGCGATCAACAACATCGTTGAATAGGTATAGAAAATTTGTCACAGATGAGTGAATAACTATTGGCATGATCTGACGTCAAATTCCTCCATCGTGGGAACAACTAGCAATAGGCCGTTTTCGTAATGAAACCAAATGTAATGCATAAATCTTTGTGAAGTGCCTCAATACAAATTATTTCATTCACCTGATAAAAATAATAGTATTTCAATAGACAGAATCCGAACTGCATACATTAGTTGTTGCCAGGTTGGACAAACATTATGGCTTGACCTACCTAGCAACACTAAATATATGCAGTTCGCATTCTGACTATTGAAATTCTATTATTCTTATGAGGTGCATGAAATAATTTGTATAGAGGCAATTCACAAAGGCTTATGCATCAAATTTGGTTACATTACGAAAAAGGCCTATTCTGATGTCGTAAAATAAAATCGATTCATGTGACCCTTGGAACCATAAAGTGGCTAGTATTGTCTCCTCTCCCTTTGATGAGACATATGACTGTAACTATGTTTATATAGCCTCCAGTTTCAGGAATGGTGTATGCTATGCATACATTATATATATATATTTGTACAGGTGATGGTAAATAATATTTTGTAAAGCGATTTGTTCTATTCATCACATACTCGCTCTTTGCGATAATAGACCGGAAGAGTGCTGACATTTGTATTTTGATTTTTTTTTTTTGTATAATAGCGGTCGGTTGCCTGCCTTTGATTTTAAATATGCATTTCTGTTTCTTGTTAATTTGTCAAACGAGATTTTCTATATTTATGCTTGACTCAGAGAATTTCGAATAGGGATGAGCAGGAAGTCACAGAACAAAATATTTTAGAGGAGGTTTTAAATCGTCGGAAAAGTAACCCAACAACTTAACGCATCAAATGTTAGGAGAATCGAGAAACGTGCCTTATCTCAAAATGGGGAAAGGAACTCATTCTCCTTCTCACGTTGTTCAACTTCTTGTTTTCACTTTGGTACATTGTATTATTGCCTAACATTGTTATTTTTTTCCTTCTCAATCATGATACAGTCTATGACTTTGTATACATGCCGCATAACATTTCCACGTTAGGAAATGCATGGCTATGATGAGAGCCCGGTCACCCCAACGAGACCGACGCCAGACCGACAGCAGACCGATCAAACAATTATATGACCTCCCTCCAATGACCAAAGATAGTTTCCAGGCACAAACCCATGTTATTCGTAATGCGTAACTATATCTGCACGGATAGACTAGGCTAAAAGCGAAATACATTGACTCTGTACTTTAGGTGTTGCGGACAAAGCCAATAAATGACAGAGCTAGGCCCTGCTCTGCTGAAAGCTTTTAAAAATGGTGTTCAAATGTCAAATAAGGTTCTGTGCCTACAGACAAGGGTAAAAAGCGGTCGGTATGGAGGTCGGGTTTTGAGATGTGTACCCCACTTACATCGATGGGACCGAAAAAAGACCGAATAAAAAAATTACATTTAACCGAATGGCAAATAGTAGGTTGATGTGGAGGTTGCTAAGCGGTTTAACTGAGTTATAAGAACGAAAACTAGATCAATCGTGTCGATGGCAAATCCATATGTCAGCATGTAGACCAAGGGGCGCTTGCATGGCGATTGTATCTAATATATTAATATCTTATTCTGATTTGGTTGCCAAAATAATGGGCAAAAACTTTTGGGGGCCCAGAAAAAAATCCTTATCACCACGAAGTAGAATATTGCAGGGTTGGCGGAGCGTCTTACAAAATAGCGAGGGGGCACAAAAAAGGGCACTTTTTGGAAAACAAATGGGGGCGCCTACAAAGGGAAACATCAACAAAACCTACACCATGTTTAAAACGTGGGTATATACCCCTACGTTGTCATGATTGTGTTTACACTACCAGGGATGATATCAGTATATATTTTTTCCTTCTTTACGTGGTACGAGATACTGCTTAATTAAGCAACATACTTTGCAGTTAGGTGTGACGGTCTAAATATTAATTTTCGAGCGAGCGAGCGAGCAAAAATTTAAAGATTTGTGAGATACCAGTGCAAAACAATTACATCTTATAAAGAAGACCCCCCAAAACCCTGATGAGTATTAAGAACAATATGAAGAAAGACTGAAAATTATGGGTGCATGTTATGGAGAAAGGAAAAGGAGGCACTTATCAAAGGGGTAAAGGACAGTTATTAGAAAATAAAGGTGCTCATATCAAAGTAAAAAGGGTAATTATCTGAGCCTTCAGAGGTGAAAATGGCACTCCTTGCACCTGAAAAGGGACTCTCTACAGAAATAAAAAGAGGCACTTGTGGGAATGAAAATAGGGAATCTGTTGGAGGAGAAGGACATCTATCATATTTTGATAGGGGCATATATCAGATGTTAAAAGGGGCATTTTGCGAGTACCTGAAAAAGTGGGCGGCACAGTGTCCCTCCCCCCAAATCGGGAGTGCCGCCTCTGGCATAATGGGCAAAAATGAGAGGGAAAAAAACCCGGAAAGTCATGTCATTTTTATTTATTGTTCGTTTTTGTTCCTTTTGTTTACTTATTTGTTTATTTATTGCTTTTCTTTTGATTGGAAAAAACAGTAGTACAAAAAACAAAAACAATCAGACACTTATAGCTCAAGATAAGGTAAGATCCTAGGGCTGAGTTGGCATTAATATTGTTATGCAATATTGTTCTTCTCCTCCCACTCTATCTCTCTCTCTCTCCCTCCTAACATATCCATCTCTTCTTTTTTTTTTTAGTCTCTATTTTGTTTATGTCTTAATTATTTCTTCTATATTATTCATATTGACGCAGTTGGGGAACCTTTGAAAATACTGCAATACCTAATTAAACTATAACATCGTCTTAAAATAACATAGCGTTAGTTTTGTATATTATATAGGCTATCTCTGGTAGATTCCATCCCTTCTTCGCCTACATTCTTCTACAGTCATCAGGTAATCTACTACTCATTTGATCGTAATTCGTGGGGTGAAGTTTCATCTGAATATAGAACGGTTTTCCACAAAATACAGAATATATAGCTGTCATGATTTTTATAACATTTTAGTCTCAGGTGAAGTTAAATGTAATCGGACATTGCCTTAAAAGTGCCACCATAATCATGTTCATATTACTCCATCGGTCCGATGATGATGTAGGTGTGGCGTTTCATTCATGCATGCATTCGTTCGTCCAAGTTCGCTCATTCATTCATGGAGATTAAAATAAATATGGTTCGCGGTAAAGGTGCCAAATTTCAGATGATTGTTATTAAAAGATGCATTAATATATGAATACATCATACGAACTTACTGTTTTATTCCTTAGAAGAAAATATACATCCCAATATAAATGTTTAACCCTCTGGCATCGAATAGGTCATAGGCCGAAACACAATGGAGAAAATGATTAGATATTATTTTCGTTGTATTCAAATATGAGTAAGTTGTTGCTAATGTGTTACACAAAAAACTTTGAAAGCTGACCATTTCCATGGTACTGATACAGAGCATAATCCTCCCAATCACTTCTCTAGAACACGAAATTCTAAAATATTTCCCTACTCCTTTCTTTACTCCAATATTTCATACAGCTATTGAAGCATCATTGGACACGTGCGAAACTTGTCAGTCTGTGCCTATGTCGTCATGTGAATCTATGATGCTAGGGGATGGTGAAGTAGTTCACCTATCCCAAAAAGCTATGCCAACCGACCTATCATGGTTGTTAGATCGGCTCTCGGATTTAGGGGTTCAAAAAGATGCCCAAAGAATCTATTGTTCCGAACCAGGTAAGATGGCTTTTGTTTAATACATTTGGTACAAAAGTTAGGTTAAACATATGACATATACGTGTACTTACACTGTCGCTCATATGGTTGGAATATTTTTTTTTACCCCAATTTATGGAATTATTTTAAAAATAATTTATTCCTAATAGATCTCGATAATAAATATTATCAGATTTTATTGAATAATAATTTGCCAATGTGTGTTTTGCGTGACTGCTAAAGCATGTGTATGCTACTATGCTTATCAACTAGGGGACCTACGCCCTTAAGTCATAAATGACAGTAATGAGTATTAATGCCCCACACAAGGGCACTAATATAGCACATCGACACGGTTTTGATCCTGGGGCCTCACAGTTACGAGGCCATTGTTTTTTCACTGAACCATGACTGTACGCAGCGGGGGTTAGGGTAGGGGGCAGTTTCCATAAATAATTTAAAAAAACAGAAAATGCAATAAATTTTCAATAATTTAGTGCATTTTACCCCGGTCCTTAACATAAAAAAAATCCTCTGGACGGCCATGCATTATGGCTCAAGGCATGGGCACACAGAGGATTTTTTTATGTTGGGAACCGGGGTAAAATGCAATAAATTATTGAAAATTTATTGCATTTTCTGTTTTTGTTTTAATTTATGGAAACTGCCCCCTACCCTAGCCCCCGCTGCGTACAGTCATGGTTCAGTGAATTGGGGTAAAACAAAAATATTCCAACTTTATGAGCGACAGTGTAAGAAAAAGTGGATCATGGGGGACCGACAGGCACCGATTAGGCATTGTTTGCTATATAGAGGGCGCAAGTACCTATAAGTCGTGCAGTAGGGCTTTAAGCCTTTGCGATCAAACTAACCTTTACATTATTGTTATATTTCGCACATCCCAATGTGACAGGAATGCATACTATACATATGCATTAATATTGTGTTGTAACAAAAACAACCTTGCTTTAATGATGAGTTAATGATTTTGTATGTTAAACAAAATACGTGTAAATGAATGATAACAGCCCTTAAAGCCATCGCATATCATACACATAAAATACCCTATAACCTTTCCAACGTTTTAATAGGTTAGGCCACGTATTTAAAGGAAAAGACCAGTTATGGTCATGCGATTGCATTGTGAAAGAAACGTTGTGGAATCGATCAGAAAAGGTTGATCATCTAGCATCTGCAAGGTTCTGGAATCATCAAAATGATAAGAAATTTGGCCCATTCTTCGTAAAGTTACAAGCACTATACACAGAAAGATTTATATGGGACTACCCTATATTTCTCACAGACCATGAGAAACAAATTTACCAAATATATGAATTAGTAGGCGGTTTCATGGCAAATTTGTTATCATCATGTATTAGTCAAAACATATTCTTTCACATGATTGGTAATGAGAGCTTCCATTTCATTTTTTTGAAATTGGGGCGTTTCCAATACTGGTCTTTACCTTTAAAGAAAAGAATTAAATATCGTAAACGAGAGTTCCATAATATAAGTACAATTATATCAAGGCATTTATTTATACCCGGATATATTTATAGTAATGATGTTTTCGATACTTTCGCCTACCAGTCATATAATATCCTACAAAGTATTTATTCATATATATATTATTATAATTGATGTAAATATTATTATTATAATTTTTAGTATTATCGTCATAATTTATTACTATTATCATTATTATAATTTTAGATTTTTTGCGATATACAATCTTATGTATTATGTACTGGAACACTGTTTAGCAATCATGTGACCTTCATGCCCTCCCTTTACATATTCCCAGTGGCGGATCTAGGGGGCACAGGGGGCATGTGCCCCCGGGCCCCCAAAAAAATGAGTGCTCACTACCCCCCCCCCCCCCCCCCCCCCCACTGAGCGAATTTTCGGCCGGCGTGATTTTCAAATTTGCGGGAGCAAAAAAAGAAAACAAGAATTGGCCCCCCCCCCCTCTAAAAAATCCTGGATCCGCGCCTGATTCCCATATACGTATTCTAAACTAACCTATATTGATCAATCTATTTGAAGTGAACCGAAAATAATGAAGATGGTCTTGCTCGTACAATAATATTGATGTATTTATTATTAGTAGTGCCGTCTATTGCATAATTATCTTACTTCCGTATTGAATTGAATAACGTAGTTTTAGTATAGATAGTGCGGTATGGTATGTAATCCCGTAGGATTTTTTTGCCAAAATTGAATTTTTTGCTGTTTTGGCTTCAAAAGGGTCCCAATTGGCCAAAAATGATGGGGTTCAAATTTTCAGACCCCTCCTTCACTTCCTGGGGGGTCCATTTTGGGCGCCAAAATTGCATATATAAAGCGCAATAGGGAAATTTGGTGTCTTCCACCCTAATTCATATATTTTTCCGCCAATTTCACTGTGAAGTTGTCTGAGGTATATAAGGATTAATTTTTAATGATATTGCGTCATAAAACTTTTGCACTTTGACTTTATGGGGGCGCAATTTGCGAAAAATTGTGAAAAACTGGGAAATATTTCCTAGAAATGTGCCCTTCTTCTTTCTTTTGGCTAGAATTTTGAAATAATAAGTGGAAATGGCATTATTGTGTGTTATTATACAGTGGAATAATTGTGAAACATATCACATGTCATTAACGCTGTTATTTTAGGCTGTTAATATAAAAATCAACCCTATTTTAGTATTCTATCAAATGAATAACTCACTTAAACACCAGATGGCACCAAACACCTTCAGATGATAATATAACAAAATTCTCAAATATCAACTTCTAGGCACTGTAATTGCATCAGTCAATCAGAAAGTTGACAAATTATATATGTAATATTTTTTTTCAAATGCAGAATAATACGAAAATGTGCATTTTGTTTTGTTGATATGGTCCCCCCCCCCCCCCCCCCCCCCCCCCCGCCCCGAAGAAAAAAAACCAACAGAAATAAGTTGAGCTATTTTGTTCCGAAATACTTGTACATGACACAATCTTGATCTAAATCAAAGAATTGTTTGGAAACATTTTCCAGTTATTTACAAAACATAAAATAAAATCGGGAAAGGGGTAACCACCTACTTCGTGGTTACCATGACAACAGGAAAGTTCATCAGACTTCCAGTAAAAGTCAATCGCTGTCACTATCTGGAGCATCCTCCCTTGTCCGGTTTTCACAGTCTCCACTATAACATTTACAGAGAGGAGTGCAGGGCAAATCGTTGTTGGAGCAGCTACACCGTCCCTTGCATCCTGCTTTGCAGCCACATTTTGATGAGTTCAAGTACTGCCCGTGGTGCAGGGAGCGCAAGACACTTGACTGGAAGACATCCTCGATTATCTGAATACCATCCATTCTCTTCGATAGGAGGAAGCACTGGGTAGTTAGTCTTGTATGATTTATCTCTCATCGTGATGTAATTGGCACGGAGGATGTGAGGTAGTAATGCGGCACGAGTTGGAGGTAACATCTCACCTTCCAGGTTCTTTGATCGGAACAGTTCCCAACTGAGCGATGGTAGGGTTGTTGGACCTGATGAACAGTAAAAAACGACATATGAAATGCTCTAGTACCTTCACCTGTGTTGGAAGCTCTCCATTGCTAAGCTCAGTTGGAATGGAACCCTCGCCCAGTTCTTTGAAGCAGATAATTGCAGGATCATCATCATCAAGCTTTAAGTAGGCATTGATCCATGTCTTCTTGGATATCCCAACAAACTTTCCTCCCCAGTCAGCACCAGAAAAATTATGAAGTCCAAGGAGGCCTTGACATTTTTGATGTCCAATGACTTGAACCCGCTCCAGCACATCTATTTCTTGTTTCTTTGTACCCTTGCCTGTAGCACATTGTGGAGAAGAGGGCACTGCATTTTTTCCACACGATGCTAGATGAATTAAGAGAAGGAGGACATCAGTGTCAGGGGACCAGACAGTAATTTCTTGCAAGGCACCACTAGCAGTAAAGGCAAGGACTTGATTAGGAATCAGGGTATCAGCCTCTTCATGTGTGTGCGCCTCCTCAAAATCATGTCCCTTGATGAAGGTATCATACACAACCACTAGCTTGAAAGGGCTGTCCGTGTTCTGTGAAAAGTTATCAAGTAGCCCCTGACCTAACAGGCACGTCAACTTTTTCTTGGTTGACGATGAACATAGAAGCTCCTTGGTGGACATTGTGAGCTTCATTTCTGGGTGTATCTCGTATTCTACTGATGTAGTTGCCCTCTTTTGTCGAGTCTTGTTCTTTAATGACTCTTCCACATATCGATCAAACACAACTCGACCTTCATCATAGCTAGCCATCATCCCTTCGATGCGCCTGTTGAATGCATTCTGCAGGTCTGACATATTTTGCATGGCAGCTAGTGTCTTTTCATGCCTTGAAGTACACCCATGACGTCAATTATCAGCACCTTGACAGGAAGATCATGCAAGAGGTTAGGTTGTTGGGCTGCTCCAGAAGGAACCTGCGTTATCTCATGTTGTACGGTAACCGGAACCTCTTCCTGCATCATTTCAACCTGTGGGGAAGTTGAATATGATTATCCTCCACGACATCAGGCTGTTTTACAGCATCGGAAGGTTCTGCCTTTGCATCTTCAACTGCATGCATCAGACTTGCTTTGTTGGGATGTACAAAGAACCATCGACAGCACATAGTGAACGGGGAACCACTGACATTTCATATTCACCTATTGTTTCCGCAAGTTTAGGAACTAAGCTTGGGCGGCTGCCTTGGATGATAAGGAATCTTCCCAGCAATTCACGTTCCTCCCGCAACTTGATGACCTTGTCTCCAACACGCACTTTCCTTTTCTCCATTCAGTTCGAAAAGGATTTCAGCTTCAGTTTCTTCATTTTGTCCCACACCGAGAGGGTTGATGATGAAAGCAAACGATCAGATACAAACTCCTCAAAGCACTTTTGGCCCTTTTCTGCAAAGTGGAGAATGTCACTTTTCGCCTCATTTGACACAAGTGCCGATGAAACCAGACTCTTCAATTGTGTCTTCTCCTTGAAAGGATTGACTCCGCAGTGCAGCTCGATTAGGTGGCGTAGTTTCAAAGCATTCTTCTTTGACCTCACTGCAATGTCTCCTGTGAGCTGATGATGCTCCTTCCTCACCGAAGCTCCAGTAGCTTTTGGGAAGTCATTGAGGTAATGATTTACCAGAGCAGCAAGGTGAGGTGTGGAAGTGACTAGTCGGTCCAGAGCGGCTTCATTTCTTGTGAGTCCAACCATCCCACATTCCCCTTTAGTTTCTTGATTTCTTGCTCTAGAGCCTGATCAGTGAAGAGAAGAGAAAAGGGTATCTCTGACTTTGCCACCACAAAGTCTCCAGACTTGAGGGCATTCCATGTTTCTGGATCATCCTATTCTAGGGCATTCATTTGAGCGAGATGGACTGGCATCAGGCGAGCATAGTTCAGGAGATCACGAGCAAAAAAGTACTTGGTGAGGTCTTCTAGTGATGACAAGTAGCCCTCCCAGTCCCCTGATCGACATGAACTAATGAGATGTAGAAGACTCTCCGCCTGGTTAAGATACCGGGTCAAGAACTGGGCAAACTCGCCAAGGTCTTCAGCTTCTTCAAGCGGTTTAACATTGCTTGAGTACCAGGATTGGATTTCTTCATAGATCTCCACCATCTCCGGGTCACGTCCATGAAGTTTTTCTTTGAGAGAATTGCACTGGATGCGAATTGGGCCCTTGGGAAGATCCTATAGTATGGCATCAAAACGCAACATCATGATTGCAAGGCTTGCAGTAATGTGGAATTCAAGGCCACGCTTATAAGCTTTACCACCAAAGATCTTGCGAAGAGATGCTGAGGTGTACGCACCACATTCGATAGCACACGTGCCAAGACCGCTACCATCGATGGTTTTGCCAAGAGCATGTAAGGCAGCGAAAGCAATGTGGAGAGCTCCAGCTCTTAAGATCCAGTTGGCGTTTCCCACCGACTGCTGAATCTTCAACGCTCGGGAGTAAAGATCGAGATCTAGCGTTATCAATGTCTTTCTGTGAGGGCCAACAACAGTGGCAGATATTCCCTGGGATAACCGAAGAACAGTATAGAGGGTCCCATAATCAGTTGGCGAGGTCTTGAATAATGGGGCAACCACCGCTGTGTTTGTAGGCGTGCTAGCGGGAGAGGATTGAGACAAGAATAAGGACCTAGTTACAGCCCATGTTGGAAGAACATCATTCTTTGCTAGTTTATCTGATTTCTTCACATGCTTTTTGATGATCACGACAGAGTTTGTTTCCTCTCTGTCCTTTGAAGACCCAGCTTCCTCCTTGTTGCTAGAAGGCTCAGTTTCCTCATCATTTGTAGACTCTGCATCACTTGGCATCTCTTCACTGCGCTGGGCTTCTTCATCGTGCAGCTGAGGTTCGTTTCGGATGATTTCTCCGTTGTCATATGTTGTAAGGTAGTTCACAAGAGCCCAGGTATGAGTGAATTCTTGAGAAATGAGATTTTGTTTCCTCTTCTTGTAGGCCTGACATCTCAGTGGGCTAGTTCTGATGTCTGGCTCTGGAAATACATTCATCTCAAATGCTAGAAGGTCTTGCGAAGAAAGTTTCTCGGGTATGACAAGTGGTTGATTCACTGGCTCTCCATCTACAGCCTGTTGGTTGATTACAACCACTGTCCCGTGTTCCTTGCCCTGTGGGTGTGTCTTCCAAGAGATCAATGTTGTCAATGGCAAACCAGATGTTCACACCCTTCTTGACAAAATCAGGAAGACAAAACCCAAGAGAGGGATACTGCTCCTTTGTTAATGACCGAAAATGCTTGAGCAGTCGTATTGTTAAAACAGCTGAATGTTCTCATTAAGATGCACATAATCAGAAGGCGGTGGATCTCATTGGATCAAAGAAAGAATGACGTTGAATGTCCTTCCGTAATAGGTCCATGATCTTATATATATATATATATATATATATATATATATCAATGCATACAATGTTTACCAATTTGTCAATTTAACCATCTAAATTTGATTGATTGATCAAGAGTAATAAAGTTCTCTCTTGTTTTTGCAATTTATTTTCTTCTTCTCTAACCGATAATGAAGACCCACATCACATAAAATTTTAAAATCTAGATTTGCCATTGGCTATATGTTTATGCTTACCTTGGAAAATCAGGCAATATACTGCAAAAGAGGGGTCTTTATTCTGTCAAACTTGCAAAGACCAAGAAACAAAACAACTTTTACCACGGAAGAGCTGGAAACAATGATCACAGAGCAGCATAATATTATGTAGGAATGTATGCGCACTTGCCTGTGAATGCTTGGGTGTGTGTGAGTATGTGCGTGTGTGAGGATGTGTGTGCGTGTGTGCGTGAGCGTGTGTGTGTGTGTGTGGGGGGGGGGGAGGTAGATGTGTATACATGAAGGTTGTCTGTATGTTTGTTTCTGTCTCTTTGTGTTTGGAAATGGGCTAGTAAATATGTATGATAATGGTAATAAAAGTACTACACCTTAAAACAGCTGGCCGAACAATGACAAAGGTACGCAAATTGGGCTGACGGGGTGGGGTAGGGATGGGCATGGGTTGGTTGGAGGGTTTATCCAACTGAAAGTCTTCAAATTACCTTTCTCGCTGTTGAGGGATAACCACAGTTCTAAAAAAACAACTCAAGTTTTGTGAAACCAGTCATTAGATGAATGACAAACCCAATTTTAGGGGGTCTCATGATAGGAAACTACCCCCCCCCCCCCCCCCCCCCCCCAGAGAGGGGTTGAGGGTCGGGAAAATTTGAACCCCATCAATTTCTGATAGCTTGGACCCCAATCAATCCAAAAATGCCAACAAATCAATTTTGGCACAAAAGTCCTACGGGAGCTGTTTCAGTGACATACCGTACCACACTATAGATGCTAAACGTATTATTTATTGCTTAGCAAAGTGAAGCTCTTTATTTGTCAGAAGACATATCCAGTCGAACAAGACAAAGATATCGAAAATAATATCGCTAGTGATATTCGTTTGTCTCGCAATGTGGTCAATAAGGAATCTAAAAGATCACGACGTTTCGTATGCTACTGCGATACTTCGTCAGGTGATAAAAACTATTGTAAGCAAGGGTCTTTTATACGTTACGGGAGGACCGGCGGAGCGGTCTATAATTCGATCGATAATTGGAACAATAACGCCCAATGCCTATTGGTCGACGCACACGGTGATCGACCAATCACCAAGGCCGCTGGTTCGGCCGCTGGTTCGGCTGATGCACCAGGCCTATTGGCCGACGCCTACGGTACTCAACCAATCAACGGGCCGCTGGCTCGGGCCGTCTGCTGAATGGAATCGACCGTTGTTGGCTGGCAGGACGGCGAGTGTCATGGCGGCGTATCGTCCGCATCCAAAATTCGGGGATATCGATCCCGTTGTCTCTGTTGAAATTATTAGGATTGAGACGGATATTGATAGCTTCTTTTACCCTCCTTGTATACCAATGCCGTTCCTGGGAAAGGCACTGAACCCCGTCCCAGTCTGGTTGATGCTGGTTATCCCAAGCATGTTCGGCTACGGCTGAGTTGTCAGTTCGACGGAGTCTGACGTCCCTCTTATGCTCAGTGATTCTTTCTTTTATCGGACGGGCAGTTTCACCGATGTAGGATCTATCACATCCTTTACAAGGGATGTTGTACACAATGCCGTCCCGTCTATGTGGAGGAATTGGATCCTTGGGGCGTGTAAGTTGTTGACGTAGGGTGGTATCTGATCTGAAAACCGTTCGAATGCCATGGCTCTCTAGGCGGCGCTTGAGTTGTTGGGAACGGCATTGGTATACACGGAGGGTAAAAGAAGCTATCAATATCCGTCTCAATCCTAATAATTTCAACAGAGACAACGGGATCGATATCCCCGAATTTTGGATGCGGACGATACGCCGCCATGACACTCGCCGTCCTGCCAGCCAACAACGGTCGATTCCATTCAGCAGACGGCCCGAGCCAGCGGCCCGTTGATTGGTTGAGTACCGTAGGCGTCGGCCAATAGGCCTGGTGCATCAGCCAAACCAGCGGCCGAACCAGCGGCCTTGGTGATTGGTCGATCACCGTGTGCGTCGACCAATAGGCATTGGGCGTTATTGTTCCAATTATCGATCGAATTATAGACCGCTCCGCCGGTCCTCCCGTAAAGTATAAAAGACCCTTGCTTACAATAGTTTTTATCACCTGACGAAGTATCGCAGTAGCATACGAAACGTCGTGATCTTTTAGATTCCTTATTGACCACATTGCGAGACAAACGAATATCACTAGCGATATTATTTTCGATACTATATCCGCAATGAGTAATATATTTAGCATTAAGACAAAGATATCTTATATCCTGCTACTATGTTATTTTTTCTTTCTCATATATATTTGATATGTTTACATGGTACATGTAGCAGGGGCGGCGATTTATTTTCATGACCCGGGGGGGGGGGGTAGGGCGAGGGACGAGTGAGCAGTGGCGTAATGAGAGAAAAGTTTGGGGGGGGGAACAACTCTGCATCACCCCTTCTCTGACATGTTACATGCAGGCCCCGCGGAACGTTTTTTTTTAATTGGAGGTGGGGTAAAATATTTACGATCAGATAGAGCAAAGCGAGCGAAGAGAGTGGAGCGTAAATTGGCGAGGGGTCCAGGGGCGAAGCCTCATGAAGCTCAAGGGTTTAAGGCATTAATTACGGTCATATGAGCATCCAGAGACCGCCTTAGGGTCACTGTCGGGGTCCAGGGGGCGGTGTCCTCGGAAGCTCATGGGTTTTAGGCATTTAATTACGGTAGGATGAGCATAATTTGATATCTTATTTGTGACACCGTCATGCAGGTCACTAATTGGAGTTGGGTAAAGGGGGTGTAGCCCCCATAATCTAAGGGGTTTCATGCATTAAATTAGGATCAGATGAGCACACAGGGGCCGCCTTAGGGCCCTTGGTGGGGTCCAGTGGGCAGAGCCCCCGGAAATTCAGGGAAAAACCATACCATTTCAGCAACATTTTGTAAATCACTGGTATCGAATTAGAAATAAACCACGTTTGGAATTTATTCAGGGGGCAACTACCCCCAAGCCCACCCCCTCCTCCCACCCTAATCAGTACGCCAGTGCGAGGGAGCATAGTAAACGAGAGAGGTGAAGGTGACAGAAGTGACTTCCCCCTCACATGTTTTTGAAGTATTGTTGTACTGAAAAATTACATTCCTTAGCAGAACTATAGTATAAAAACAAGCAATATACTTTTTTTCACATCTCACTGTTCTACAATATTTACTTGTACACTTTGAAGGATATTATTCGAGGGAGTGTAGCTCCCGAGCGAGAACAGGTTTTTAATTTTTCTAAACGTTCCACTCCTGGGCACTCCAGAGCCTAAAAGCGTGGTGCAGTCTTTAGTCAATATTTGCTATAGATTTTTGTGTGTGCACTTTTTCAAATTGTCCGGGGGAAGATCCCCCCCCTAAAAAAATTGAGGAGGGACATGTCCCCCCCCCCCCCCCCCCCCCCGGGGGGATCGCCGCCCCTGCATGTATGTCTATTAAATACAAAGTAAATTGTTCAAATTATAATCTCATTTATTATTTTACAGTTTGTATTCTTTAGTCATTCAAACTGCGTTAGGATCTCACATGTTTCATTCAGCTAGCCATCAAGATTGGTGCTTACTAATTCAGTTTAAACAAAGAAATTAACAACTAACAAATTAATGGAACACAGAATCCCTGGTTATAATCGATACTTTATTATTATTCATTATCACCCAATTTCAAAAACAGAACACCTTTTCATTTAAATAGAATACACCAAATTTTCCTTAGAAGATAGAACAATTAATACAAAGAGAGAGATACAGGCAGACAGATACATACAGAGACAGAGAGGGAGAGAGAGATAGAGATCAGAGAAATAGAGGGAGGGGAATGGAGACAGAAAGCTAGAGAAAGAAACAGGAGAGAAATGCGAAATTTAAAAGGAAATATTCATGATTGTTATTTAGTATAACTTCTTAGCATTCTAAAACTTGATCAAGAAAACAAGACACGCACTTTTTTTAACTTTTCTAGATTATTTTCATATTTTGATTAATCCTTTGTTCCCAGTAAATTAACAGTTTTTCCTGAATACATGCTTTTGATCTAAAGTACAATTAATCTGAAAATACAATAGTTTTTTCTTCCCCTGATGTTCCCTAGCTTGATATGTACAGCAAATATTTTCGTAAAGATATTAAATGAAAGACTGATCGTAAAGAAAATAATAATTACATCATAACTTATTAATGAAAACTTAATTTGCAATGCATGCACCACTAACTACAAACGACACCTCAAAACATTTGTCGGTTCCATGTCAGTAAAATATCATTATCGATTCTCTGATATGTAGAGCCAATTTGTATTCACAAATATCTCTACCGTTGCAGCATGCATTTTTATTCGCAAGTATAATTCAGTCAATACAGAGAAGTATTTTTTTGTTTTAAATGGATTACATGATTTTGGTGCTTCATGGGAAAGCTTACTTTAGAAATATATATTTCTCTTAGTTATTATCTACCTAATATTGGCATACCATACCAGAATATCAAATTTTCGGTTTATAATTTCTGTTGGTATATAAGCACTGTACACAGAGAGATTTATATGAGACTACACAAACATATGGCCTAAAAACGAGGTCCTCATTTTTAAGCTGTTATTACATGTCATATTTAGAATATGAAGGCATTTGAAGAGCCATGCTTTTAGGGCACATTTTTTTATCTGAAGTTCTTCAAAACTTGCATAATAACAATGAAAATGCTCACAAATTATTGTTCAACACTTCCCAAAACTCAACCCTCTCTTTAATATCTTTAAAAATATATTCTATTTTGGACGATGTATCTTTAACTTTGCATTTCCCTATGTAAAGTTTTCTTTTGCAAATTTAAGACCAAAACAACCATTACAAAAATATTCGCATATGCTTTCATAATCAGGTTTTATACTAATAAGACAATGCATTGGAATTATGAACATCCAGTGATTTGTTTTAAGGGAAGGTTATCAATCCGCTATTGTGATAAAAACATAATACATGTGTAGTCTCAGACCTACATCGAAAAAGCTTAAAATTGTTAATTTTTTTTCAACATGACCAAAGGAAATCTGACGAATTTCTTTAGTAGGCTTATCAAAACTATATATAGACTACAATATGTAAATATAAACATAGAAGATATTACAATTTTTAAACAATAGCAAACTGCGACAGAAAATACGACTTGAATTGAAATAGTAACTGTTGTACTGAAGTTAGAATACATAACGATTACTTAGTGTAATTTAACATTTATTTCCACATCACCTTAGTAAACTTAAAGTACTTTGCATTTCTAAATCTAAAGAGCAAAAATCTGAGTATCAATATTTTCTTTTACTCTAAACAATGTTGCCGCCTTTAAGCCATTCGCTCTGAATACAAGCATTTTGAAGTCGTAATCACGATGTAGTATCATGAACCACGAGGAGAGCTTGGAAAGTGCGATGATGAAAAAGGCTCTAGTTCGGCATCAGCTCTGTGATCGAATCCAACTGTATAAGGGGAAAATGATAGAAAATACAAGCATCAAAATACAAAAGCAATATGAAAAAACAACAATGGTAGCATCATAAAAGATTTAGAAATAAAAACGAGAGAGAGAAAGAAAAGGGAGAGGGTAAGTTCAAGCGGAACATTTAAGATCTGTAGATATTAATCTACATTTGCCCCTCTCCACCCAGGTGTTACATGGGGACCGGTAGGAAGGAATTCCTTGAATGCTGTGAGCGCCGAAATCGGCAGCCTAGCAGAGCCGGGGTAATAGTTGGGAGCGCCTTGTGCACCATGCATGGTGGATATGTGCGCTATATAAATATCCAATATTATTATACCAAACACCTAAACAGAATTCATGACTTTTGCTAAATATTCATGAAGTAATCATCGGCCTACTAACCAGAGGACCTGTGTCATGAGATGTGAAGTCGTACAGCTTGCTGAGGGTCGCCACTCGACTGAACAGTCCAGAAAAGTCCTAGAGAAAAAACAAACACACAAACATAGGAATGCTATTTAGTTCTAATATAGTCTGTATCATGATGTCGTGCAAAGAAACTAGCCATGTTCCTACGTCAAGCCATCAATTATTAAGTCATAAGGAATACATTCATCAAAACAATTAATACAAAACAATAAACATTGTAGTTCTACGGCATATTTAAAATATGTTCATTTGTTACAATTTCAATGCCCATGGTTGAGCTACCTTTAATTTGTCAGTATAAATTCTTTACATCTAATGAAGCGTTCTGAACAATAGATAAGGAGACTGCCATAGCAAAATATCTGTTTGGATGTGTCGTTTGTTGAGGAAATATGGCTACGAGCAAAATAGTACAAAGTTAAAGAAGAGCAACAATTAATCATCACCTGTGTAATTCTGTTGAAATCCTCCTGGAGTTCTTCTGTCGTTGGTGGCGGCAACCCTTTGATGTTCTCGTAGTATTCACCGATGGTTCTGATGTGGCCTGGAAGATCCCTGTAAAACAGGACTCGATTGAGGGCAGACTCCTGAAAGAGGGTTCAAAGATTCAATTCATTTGTCGAAGAATGGTCAACTTTAAACAAACAGATAAGTTTATGAAGTAGTTGTAGTGTGAATTCTGCTTTGTATGTTAAGTTATTAATAATCATTATCAACTGAAAGTTATGATGCTTGCATCTTGTGCAAACTTAATCCTTGATAGTAAACAATGTACCGGTATTGGAAGTCTCCAGATCAAATTGAAGTTGAAACTACACTAACATTAATATTGCCAATTTTTATACATACGAAATATAAACAAACATGTTGTTGGAACCTTACAAGCTATCACTCCAGTCAGACCTGGCTGTATGTATTATTCATTTAAATGTTTTTCTTTGTTTTGTTGTTGCTATACTTTGAAAAATCTGGCCCGATTTTATGTTTTATTATTGTTGAATATCCTGTGATTTTTTTTTTATTATGATATAAATGGTATTTTGTATAGTTCATGTAACACTTAGACATAAGAGAAACAAAATTTGAATGATATGCGTGGTATGTTGACAATTTACATATTTATATGTTCACTGTGTTTTTTAAATATGTAGGTTTCAGTTGATTATCAATTATTTAGGAAAAACATTTTGAAAAATTTGTTATAACTAATCACTTTAAAAAAGAAGAAGATATTGACATGATGAGCGGTCGTCTGCCTTCAAGGAGGCCGTGACTGCCATTGACAAAAGGGACTTTTAGATTTGCACGTCGACATAGTGGACTGCTACGTGTGACGTCTTTTTTAGGCAATGTGACGTCCTCTTATGCCGGTGCCGATGCCTTAAAAGGACGTCACACTTAGTAGTACATTATGTCGACGTTCAAATCTATATACAAAGCTGTCAGTCGACGTGTTTGAAGAACGTAAATTTGATGAGAAATCTTCCAACAAACTACTTTGGGTAGGACAAAGAACTGTAATATGTCTGTCGAATTAAGATGCAATACACATGAACAATGACTACTTCAGCTTGTCTACTTATACACTGACCTGCGTATTTTCTGAGCGTATTTTCTTGCAGGCATTATCCAGCATGTTAGCCAAGACCGAAACGCTCTGGTCAGCAGACCGTGACTGACGCATGTCAAAGACGTAGGAGGGATGCGTCAATGTAGTCATCCAGTAGTGTAGTGGTAGACTGAGAATGGGAAAGGAATGATGCAATAAAAAACACGAATAAATCGATCTCAAAGACTTTCAAGAATCAAATAATGGGTAATGTACATGTAATTATTAAAGGTGACACTACAATCACCTTGATAACCCGACTATTTGTACTAATACTCTGATCAGCAGGCCATTACTGACGCCCCTCTAAACTAGACTTGACCAGTTTTTACTTGAAGGGGGAGAAGTATTCCCATAATATACAATAGCATCAAAATTTGCCACGTAGTCTTATATATCGCACCGAAAATGGGGAGAGCAGGAGACGGGAGCGACGCCCGCTGGTTCCACCCTAAATGGTGGAAACGCCATCTTATTCAAATACCTGTTACTCTTCCATGCTTCAGCAATCTCCTCGGGTTTCTCATCGCAGTACTTATTGGCCATCTTATCAAAGAAGTCAAAAAGATATTTGATGGTGAGTGGTGTCTCGGCGGGCTTCTTGAAAACACAGGCTAGGAACTCATCAAGGCGAGTCTGAATCGTTTTCTGGTAAGAAAATGATAATAATATATTTAAAACAAATAATAATCATGTTCACGTTATGTCTTTGTAATTGGTATGATGTTAAAAATGTGTTCACAATTTCGAGTTGAGTTTGAGATTTAAGGAAAGCCACAGGCAAGGAACTCATCAAGGCGAGTCTGAATCGTTTTCTTGTAAAAGAAAAATGAAAATAATATATATATATATATATTTTTATAATCATGATCACGTTATGTCTTTGTCATTGGTATGATATTTAAAAATGTGTTCACGATTTCGACTTAAGTTTGAGATCGACATAGAGCGACTACACCAACATTGATTTCAGGTTAGCGATCGCTTGCTTTTGTGTGGCTCGTGTAAACACACATGCATTAATACAGCTTGAAAAGATAAATCTTGTGAAAAGACTTAAATGTTCATACTTTAGTAACCAGCAAACGCGGTGCTAAGAATTCACGATCCAGCTTGGTCAGGGATGTACTGCTCTCTGTGGGCATTTGGTTCTCGGCAACCTAAACGGTAAAAAAAGATCAAGCAAATTGTCGAAATAGTGGATATTATTTAATTCCAATTAGGCATATATATTTAAATTATCACATAATAAACGTAGCGTAAAGACTATCAAAATCAAAGACACCTTTCAATTTATGAGTTCTGTACATTCTACTGGAAGATATTTAACGCAGCATCTACGTTTTCTTTAACAAATGAGAAGAGTGGTATTTTTGTTAGCTGTTACTGTATTTAAACTAGAGTGCACAATCTCTCGTGAACTAAGAACTAAAGAAGAAAGAAAAATGGGCCTAATTGTCTATTCGTGTTCATCCACATACGCAAAATTGAGGTATGTAGACTTTTCACACGTTAAATAATTGTGCTCTCGATACCAAACGGTATGTGTGCATAATATATTCTTTAAAGAAATGTCTCGCATTAAAATCATTGGCGAGTTTTATACGGGTTTTATGAGGAGGGTCGGGGTGAACAAAAGCAGCTCCCCTATATTTTGTACAACCCCAATGTGGCATACCTTAAATAACATTTGTTTACTTGTTCCCGATTCTTCAGGCAATTGCCTATCCCTTCTGTTCATCATCATCTAGTGCCGTCCCTTCGGAACGTGTTGGCGGCTATATGCACCTCCATCGCGTTCCGTCATGTTCCCTTCTATCATATTGTCCGCCTTACAATTATCTACTGCCAATGTCTTGTTGATGACAGCTAGCAAAATAATTATTCTTACCAAGTGCATGATCCGAGATCCGCCACTTTCCATAGTCCGGATTCGAATGTAGTCTCTATCACGGACATCATCCGGACCAGCATGTTCTTGGTCTAGAGGAAATAGCGTATGAAATAATTTATTGTCTAAAGTAATTCATTATGAAATAATGCGTCATGAAAATGTTGTATTTTGTATCATTTGAAGTTATGTTTCATAAAATAGTGTATTATGAAAGAGGCCTATAGTATCATAAAATAATGTTTTGTGAAATGTATGTACCTCGTTCAAATGCACATGCCATAGTGAGAAATAAATCCATTCACTGTGCTTTGAAAACATTACAACACTGCTCTAGGAATCAACCCGCCGCGGCGGGAAAAACCTGGGAAAAACCCAAAGCTTTCAAATTTTCTAAATGCACATGTACATTACGTACAATGTTTCGTTAGTAAATGCACGATTTCAAACTTGTGATTTAATTACAAGGGGCGGAGGATGTTAGGGGCATTGTGAGAATTAACGAATAGAAAAGTGCTCCTTTTTGCGATTTTTATTCTCATAGACGTGACGGAGGGTGATAGTACGTATAGGAGATGGATACGCTCCTAGGAGCTTTTACTACTGTCTCTGATGCTAGATTCATATTGATTAATTAAAATACTATAAGTATGCAGTGGCGTATCTAGAAATTGCTAAACAATGGGCGCTATTCTTAGCCAGACCCGAAGAAGGGGTGAAATAATGGGAGAATTATACATGAAGGTGTTATGACCATATGCGTGTGCCACAAAAACTGAGGAAAATATATTCCCTTTTTTTCTTCTTTGGGGGCGTGTTGCCTTTATCTGAACATTCAACCGGAGAGGGGAAGGTTATGACGGCTGCATCCTTTACTGGATACGCCACTGATGTGCCTCTCTATTTATACCAGTAACTTACATTGTTGGAAGAGTTGTACCCCTGGGGTAACAGGTTGATACGTCCCTGTCTCATTCATTGATGCCTTGACAATCAGAGCTACTTGACACCCATCGGATACCTGCACAATAATAATAAACAACATCTTATGAAGTCGTATTAGCTTTGGCAGACCACTGTCGAATACTTAAACAAATGTTCTGTTTTCGAATTTAGTCTTTTTGAGACTGAGTGATTATTCATGTGTGTAGATCATTTTAGAGGCCTGCAAATGGCATCTTGATACTAATCGGAATCAATGTCTGTATATCCTAGTTATGACAGGAGCAATGAGTAATTCTTGATCCGAAACACGAAATAATTTGGAGCATAAACAATCATCATCATGCTCAAAAGAAAGGAAATCGTATGTAAACAATATCATTCGGAGATATATTTATCTTCCATCTACCATATGAACAGGTTCACCACTAGAGGGAGTATGGAATTGTTACCCAAACCCTCGTCACAAAAAGGTCGGCAGACATTGCAGATGTCAAACAGTCGATGGCAAATTTGTAATTGTTTTCTCCGGCCTGAGACCTGGATGTGTACTGTACCAGAGTTATATAAGTTGTAGTATTTCTTTACCCCGTAAGTCTTGACTGTATTGATGAATAAACCCTTGGTGTTCCCAACGGTTTTGTTCAATTCGTCTCGATCTTTCAGGATTCTTTCCTCCCCACCGGGATGGTACCACACTTTGAAAAAAACAAAAAGATGTTGATGTCAGGTTTACATCTAGTGATTACATGAATGCATGAGTAGGAGCTAAAAGAGACATACTGTAGAGGTGGCATGGTCTGCGGATCACATGGTTTGCGGTTCGAATCTTTTCGCGGCACTAATGTCCTTTGTCAAGACATTAAACTACATTTGAAATTCTCCATCGATGTATTAAAAAAAAGCACCCGGTAAGATGCGAACGTAAATGTGGTCGGCTGGAATACTCCCCATGGAGCAGAGCGTGTGCACTATCATATGCAAATCAGCAATTGAATCCAGTGACTGAGGTACTAATAACTACACGTGAAGCGCTTGGAAACGTAATATTATGCGCTTTAGAAATGTGACTACTTTCCTCATGATTCAAACATATTACATTTATTTGTCTTGCATTTAAGGAAGCATAATTTTAGCAATGATAAACAGAAAGCCAGAATCTGACAAAATAATCGGAAGCTAAGGGAACAAAGCGAGAGAGACTAGCGTGTATACATGCGCCTATCAGGAGATCCTATCTTTGCGATGCTATTCTATTCTATCTTATGTGTTAATGAGGACTGTAACCCCCCCCCCTCCTGAAGTGGCTTAAGGTTTCTTAAAACTTTAAGAAAGCCGGGTATCAATGGCATACTCACAAAGATCCATCTCATGAGCTCTGTTCTGTTGTACAATGTGGCTGTTCCTGTAAGCAGCGTCCAGTATCTTCTGCTTGACCTGAGTCATGCAATCAACATCTAGAACTTTGACGTAGTACTTATGGTGCCTGTCCCTGCCCACTACTGACAAGGTCTGTGAAATGATCGATGAGTATGAGTCACTTCATCAATTATCTGTAGGTATGCCTCGCCCGTAGTTTTTGAAGTCTAAGCGACATGAAACAACCATTTATTGTGTCTGTTACAGGTCCTGCATTCACATTATCGTTTTCTAAAAAAAGTACTGTATCTTTCCACGTTGAGTTCGCAAGCTTTATAGTTTTCACATCACCATCATTTTCATCAACAACAACCAATGGTCATTTTTAAGGGATCGGGTATCTAACTCTCTCCCTCTCTCTCCAAGTCTTAATTAACAATTGTTAATGCAATATTTGCCTTTTACAATGCCTTAACTTTCAAATTGACTTGTTTGGAAGTCATCATCATCGTGATACATCATGTACCTTAAACTATAAGTCACAAGTTCAATGCAATTAAAAGTAAATAAAAGTTCTCTACTTTTATTTTACTCAGATACCAAATGATTAGCTGAATTACCAATTCGTTGAACTCCACCTCTTCTTCCAAGAGACATTCAAAGTTCAGAGAGAAGACAGATTGTCCAGTGGTGATATCAATAGGTCCTTTCTCAACCTGAATCTTGATGGATTGGTACAGCAGGTAAAGAGATTCAGCCACTTGCCTCTGTGTGTTTTAATTCAAATATACAACGCGGAGAACGCGATTAGACCCATACAAATATATGTGTAAAATTGGAAGCCAAAGCAAATCGGTATTAGTGGAGTTTACGCTATATGACATAATTTTTGCTCTGTAATCTTTGAAGTATGATATGACGCAATTAACTATTATACTTAGGGTTGTTCGTTAAATGTGATAAATATTGTTGCAAAAATTCACAATAAGTAGTAGATGTTTCGAAAATGTTATGCACGATATCCTTTAACCGGAATTAATTGGATTTGACCCGCATCCTTCAATCAGATTTTAGAGCATTGATAATTTGTGATATACAAATGACATGACTACAAGAATTATCAAATTCTGTGTAGACTAGATTTTTGCATTTATGTAAAATGTATTATGAGGATGAACCATTTCACTTTGTATTTATACTACGCATACTACATCCAATTTAAAAGTATTTTTTGTTCTTTAGTTTGATCCCATGTCTGAAATATATCACTATCATCATGATCAAAGCGGCTTTGGTATTACTTTCCTATATGTATGAGCGTATTCTTATTGATAGATTTTAACGAAATGTTTCACTCTAATTACCTTCAGATATTGATACATGCAGAGGGAGATCCAGTTGGAGAGGAGTTTTTCAACGATGGTCTCAGTCCTGACAAAATAGGATAAAAGTAATATTCAACACGGATGCTAACTCTTGATTTAGAGTGATTTTTATTCATTATACTTACATCACAGTACAAGCTAACACATTAAAGACTGTATATTAAAGAAAAGTGCTCATTCCTTTGAAGAAAGGAGTGTTTTGTATCTGACAAAAAAATTCCTGCAAATGCTACTTTTTGCGATGTTATAAAAAGAGTGAGTCATGGTTATTATGTAATAAATAAAAAATATTTAAATGACATTCAATAAGATATCAAAATAGTTTTATCAATTCAACCAACCTACACAGTATACATTTTTAAAGCTAAACATTATATTTAGCTTTTTAAATGAGACGATCGCAACTACTTTCGAAAAACCAATTCAAGGGCAACTTCAATACCCTATTGCAAACTTTCCATGCTCAGAATACGTAATACGTCACTGTGATGAAAAGGTGAGGTAGAATGCTTTTGAAATTGTATTAATTCTATTTTTATACAGTTTTTGCGATCATGATAATCTTTCATTTCAAATGTTAATAATTAAAATATTGTAATGTGTCAAACCTCCTGAAGAGCGATCTTGCTCTACCGCTCTCTGCCCCCTCCTCGATACTTTCTTCCAAGAGCTTGAAAAGAGTCCTGCCAAGAAATAGACCAATACAAATATCACACATTTCTTTCGTCATTAGATTAAAGATAATATATGGTTTTTAAAAAAAGAAAAAATAGGCATGAATAATCCAAGCTTTCAATTGAAATTATCTTCACTATCGACATGAAAGCCTGATTGTCATTGCAGTTATCATGTTAATGATCATCATGACTCTCTTTGTAGTGTCGTGTCTACAAAAGCTACACTCTTCTATAATTCATCTGGTCATCAACCTACTTTCATGAGTCCAAAAGTAAATACATTTTCTGGCGACTATCAGTTTGCAAAGTAGAGTCGATCAAATTTGGATAAGTTTAAAATTGTCGTTATGTGCTCAAAACCCTTTTCAACAAACTGCCATCTATAGTATTTTTTTCCATATTTTTCTAGAAATATATTGCAATTGGTATAGTATTAGGTAGCAATTGGAATTGTAAAAATGATGACATTTCTTATCTCTTGATTCTATGAATTGTTTGTAAATAAGTAAGCTAGAAAATAACTTTCAGCATACACACAGTTTATAAAAGAATACTGTTGGCACAGTGATCATATTACAAATATTATACAGCTATTGCCTGATAGGGTATTGTCTTTGAACCGCCACAAATGGAGTTATATTTTCACCATTGACAAATGATCGAAAAAATGACAGGGAGTGAAATTAAATTACGATCCTCGCAGGAGATATGACGTGACGAGCTATGGACTAACCACATCTGTGTATCTGCTAGAGCTATCATAAGATGTGGATGTGATATAATGTACTCACTCTGTGAAATATCCAAACTTTCCTTCAGTCACCAAGAGGGCGGTAATCAGTGAGGCGATGTTGACTCTATGATAGACCAAAAGGAAATACATCAGGTAGGAGAATCTCTTTTTTTTTTCTTTTTTTTTCTTCTTCATTTTTGTGCATTGTTTGAGTACTATTAATATGTTGCAGACACAATTGTCAACGAAGAAGTTGTGATCAACAATTAAGATGGAGAGAGAGAGAGAGACAATGAGGGAGGAAAAGATAAGAGAAAGAGAGAAGATAAATGTACGAGGAAAGAGAGAGGGAGTGAAAGAAAGAAACAGAGAAACACAAACAAATAGACAAACAGAAGACAGACAGGCAGAGAATGGTGGACAAACGGACATGTATGCAGACCGACAGAGACGGGAAAAGGAGAAGGGACAACATCAGGGGAAAGATTGGATGCTACATATTCATAATACATAAGGGTGGGAGGACTAACAAAACATTTACAGATAGAAACCCTTTTCTTCATTTCAAAACTTCAATAACATAATGATTTGGGCAATCTAAAGAGCACTAGATTGTTACAAACCTATCCCGTCTCTTGGGTTTTCTTTGTTCTTCAAGTTGCTTGATGAAATTAGTCAAGAAGTCAGGATTGCCGAGTTGTCTAGAGAACATGATCATTGCAGTCTCCAGGTCAGAGTTCATGTACTGCAGAAAAAACATGTTAAATATAATCAAGAAAATAGCAAAGCTTAAGTAATTCATTAAAAACGTTTGGTTAGACTGTGAAGATGAGGAGTCGAAAGAGGTTTTGATTACAGACCATTCGCAAATCCATCCATTCCAATCATCTTTTTCCTTTCTTCAATGTTGATAGTATTGGTTTTATCTAAATCAGACTTAAATGCATAGACATGTGGTTTATATCTCACTGTAAATAAATTTCCAAGCAATAATTAAATCGATTGGGATTCAGACATTTCCAAACAATTTGTAGATGGCTGTGTGCTCAGCTGAATCTCAACCCGACTCTAACGTCATTTTGCAAGACAATAAGCCATATTAAAATGAATAAGTATATACTGTACCTCAGGGTCTGTGGTTGGTGGTAAAACAGCCAGTCCTGCAAAGAGCATATTCTTGGAGTAATCTAGTGCATTCACAAAGGGTACACCGAGATGGCTGATTTGTTCCTCTACTTCAGACATGTCAGCCTGTAGTTCATGAAAAGCTGCAACCAACATATTAAACAAGTGTAAAATAATTGATCAATAATAGCCAAATACTGCAGATGTTGGGATAAATTTGCCCATTTGAACATACATGGACCTTCAATAAATTGATTGCAAGTTGTCGCTCGAAATCACTTACCTAATCTCATCCACATGAATCAACACGTAGAACAATGAGAGAAAGGTTACTTCTTACGCTACTTCTTGGATTGAGAGTCCACAAAGTGTCCTCTTGCGGACATGTTGGTGGGAAATGCAAGACCCACTTAAACAATTATTTGCTAAGATTGGATTGCGTCAGCATAGAATTTTAGGGAAACATGACAGTTACTAGTAGGCCTATATCGAGAAACACCAAATACGTAGGCCTACTATTGTTGTAATACAATCATTTATTACGACTAAATTTTATCCTTGAGTATAAAATTATTCCGTTAAAATAAAAAGTGGAGCGTTTATCACAAACGATGAAAGATTACTTCTTTACCAGTTTCCACTCTGTCTTGAATCTTCTTCTCCAGCATTTCAAACACTTGGACCTGTTTGTTTAATCGTTGATGACTTCGTCTAAAGATGATGGCGCCGATGATGACGAGGATGAAGATGAGCAGAGCGGTCGCAACCACAGCACCGACAATGACACCAATGTTGATGGACGTCGTAGAGTACTTTACGTATCCAGGGTAAAATACCAAGTTTCCATGGATAACCTGTAATTGATTTAAATGGTTGATTAGTTTCTATCATCTTCTGATCATCATGTGCATTCATGTGACAGTGACATTTGATTGATATTCTTTGATTCATTCAATGTAAGAGTCATCAAAGATTTTAAGGAGATCAATTTGTGCTGTCAATTTTCCAAATTTTCCCAGCCCATCGAAAACATTTTGTTATTCCCAAGCCTCATAATGTCCCAATAATTTCAGTTATAAAGAAAAAGTAACTTCGTTTACGATTTTAAAATCATTTTAAAAATGAAAATTTCAAAGGTCTCTTTGAAATACGAATATAATACAAATACATACATTCAAATTAGACTTAAAAATGAATCTTTTACAAATTCATCCCCAAAGGTATGAAAATAGGTAAGTTAGACATCTTTTGGTAGTAAAACAATGATAGGAAATTAGCCAGATAAGTAAAAAGACATACCGTTACAGCTGGTAGATCTTGGGTAGGTCCAGATTCCACTGTTCCATTGATGTTTCCTGGTTGAGGCTTCTTATTTGGTAGCTGGCATCGTAATACATCAATCTCAAGATCATCAACATCACAAACTCCATCGGGACCCAACAAAACTTGAATATCATCCTCTATGCTTGCTAAGTCCAAATTCATTCCCTAGAAATGAAAAGAAAATAATTAATGCAAGGAGCGTATGTATACAGTTTAGCAGACACTGTCAATGAGTGAAACACACAAATCATCACAATATACACGAAATGTTGTGATAATAGCAGTACATTGCTTTCAATCACTGACGAGTTTAGGTAAGCCTAAGGCGGGAGTATAGTTCTCCTACTAATGTTAATTCTCAATAGTGATGGCAGATAACGAATATTGAAGGGTATTTATTTATTTCAAATTACTAGATCGTCAAACTCTCTTTCCCCAAGAGATGCATGTGCCATGAACGGAAAAATAAAGAGAGGAAACACAAAAAATACCCTTTTTTCACTCGGCGGTTCGGATGGGAACTTTAAAAATATATAAACTTGGCAAAATACACAATAAACGAAATTAGTAATTTGGCCGTAATGAGGAAACAGTAATTTCAAGTCTCTCATATGATAATGCATAATTATAAAATCCATTGACTACAGGAACCAGGTGGCTCCTGCAATTAGCCTGTAAGAATATGAGAAGTCGGTGGTCAATGGGTTTACAATTATGACAATATCAATACATTTCTAGAAATCCACTGTTTCATTCGTGAAGAAGTGTGAAACGATAATCAAAATAAACATTTTAGATCAAACAGGCATGACTCACTGCTATCTCAAGCCGGCTGTTGCCACTTTCATAGATTCTGTTTGGTCCAATGAAGCTTTCGTACATAGGGTCTGGGTAGTACTTTATTAAGCCGCCATCGACGATGTATCCATCAAAGTCAAAGGTCAGATTTGCTGTCATAACGCCATTTGTAGCTCGTCTCCTTCTGGCAGAGATACCATCGTCAGGAAAGCTTGGGGTTGGACAGATGAGAAGAGTTTCCGTTCCATTGCAGAGCTGTTAAACATAAATCAACATGTCTTGAACCAAAATGAATAAATAACTCAAAGATAATTAAAAGTGAACTATAAGTCAATTACTAGAAGGAGATTTATAGTGATTAGCTATTAATTTCTACGGTTCTGGACGAATGATAATCTTAATGAAACATCAAAGTTACATGTACTGAGGGTTGTTTGCAATTTTGGTACACTTGCAAACTTTGTCTTCGTTAAACAGACAAAAAGCAGCATGCTATTCAATAAATACCTCAGAGTTACTAGCATCTGTTGTAAGTGACGAAACTATTATCCGGGGTTCCTGGATGAGATCAAATCGTTGTCCTATTAATTTGATATCGAGACCTCCTCTGTGTTAAAAGAAGAAATATTACACGTTTCAGAATATTAAAAGAACATTTAAGCTGCATATATACGCAGCTATGTTAAGAAATTGACACTTTGAGAACTGACCACAATACATAGATTATTATTCACGTCATATTAAATTTGTCTGGGAAAATATCTAAACCGTCAAAATGGAGAGATATTTAGATGCAATTATGAATGCTTACTCTCAGTCCCTTCGTACACTGTTGTCTATTTGTCCCCATTAGAGTTTCAAACATCAAAGTACAATGTCACAAGCCCAATGAAAAGTATAAACTATTGACTTTAAACATAACAAATTTTAAAATCATATAATATACCAACAAATATAATGATAACACTTTGCCAGGCTATCCTTTTTCTAGTTCCGTCGGTAGAAGAATAAAGATAATTATGGTTCCTTACGACATGATGGACTCAGTTCTGTATTCGCCTTCAATTATTGGGTTTGGGTTGTAGATAAAGCTGTAGTCCTCAAACCGTTTTACTAGACCATCAAATGTCATGGTCAAGGGCACAGTGATCTGTTCATTCATTTGCAAGCTGCTTGTGATACACATTGCAGTCGTATCTTCAACAATTCTGGAATTTTACAAATACAGTCATACATTAGAACAAAATATAGGAAAATGTCTTAGACCTTGAAACGGGCATGCTCATATCATTCAAATTAGAATGTTATATCTGTCTCCCGAACACATTGCATTATATTAAAAGTCTATGCTGCTGGCGGGGGCGGGAGTTAAATCTTAACTTACGACGCTTTTGACGTATTACAGTTATTGGTACCGTTTATGAAAGCGAGTTTTCCTGACTGATAAATTTAGTTGTGCACACGTGTGTACAATGGGTGTGTGCGTGTGTGTGTGTCTTTCTGAATTCTACTTTTTGATTTATTTCCATTAAAAATATACTCCCATGATCCCATCAGTAAAATACGATTCGAAGTGCATCTACCAATTCATCAACAATCTTCCTATTATAATTGTACAATTATTGAAAAAAATACCTCTGAAGATAAACTATAGAAAAACATTTACAATTTACAATTTTATCTAACAACACATAATAAATGCTACTGTAAATATATATAGCAAAAGTTTACCATAAAAGGGATAGTTGAGTTCTGTTGCAGAGGGCGCTACACATTTTTTTTTTTTTTTTTGTGAGATAATGAAAAACTGAGTGTCAAATTTGAAAGAACATACAATTTAAATGACAAAATCATCTTTGTTTGATCAAAATCGGTTCAAAGAAGGCTGAAATATCCATAAATATAACGATTTCTAATACTTGTATACCACCAAAAATATTAGATAATTTGAAGAAAAAAAACCGTTGAAAAACGAATGTTGGCATTTTCGTGTTGGTTATATTACGCACAACCAGCCGGCCCATGTATTGTTATTTTTAATTAAATAATTAATTAACGGTGACCGTATTTTTTTTAAGTGGAGCTGAATTGGTATGATCGTATTGGCTAAATTTCACACATTTAAGGGTCTAAAATTACCTTCATAACAATTTTAGGTTCTAAAAGGGCATTAGAAATGTCATAGATAAGAACAAGAACAATAACCATGCACTTTGAAGGCATTTTTGGTCTGAAAACAGAACTCAACTATCCCTTTAAGGTTCATAATATATATATAAGTGATACTCACAAATTGTTGCATGGTGCTTCTCCAAAACTAGCTTCAATGTTCCTTCCTGTATTGAGATACATCCCAGTAACAGTGATCTCTGTACCTCCTGCTACCTGCCCCTCCGTGGGACTAAACCCTGATATGATGGGATCCTAGCAAAAAAAAATACTTAATCGTATAAATCGTTTCAGCGGATTACACATCAATAAGAAGTAGGTTATGGTTAAATGTTTTATCATGTATTCAATTACTACGATAATTTCCTCTCAAAGCCCAAAATTAGAGTATAACAGTAAACGTAAACTAATAGGCGATTTGTTAAGCACTCACCCTGAAGAAGAATTCTGTAGTACTTTCTCCGGTCTTATTGCTTTCACCAGACCTCACTGTGATTTTAATGCGTCCTGAGATGACTTCAGTAGATAAACCAGTCATGCAGCTAACACTGACAACAACAAGAGAATCAGACAATCGATCATTTGACATATACATTTTTTGGCAGCCAAATTCTTTTCGTTACTTGTCTTTTCATTATGTACGTTTTTCTTTTTATTCATGCGAAGATATCATGAATCACTATGACGCACACTGTCATGTATAACACATTTTGATGTGTTGAACAATAAATGAAACTTGTTATATATCTTGGAGGGAGCATGACTAAATTAGAGTACATGAAAATATTAACAAGCTAAAACATTTGATGCAGAATGTATTGCCAACATAAATACATGAATGGCATTCTAGGACTGTTGGCGATGACGGCAACTTCATGAAGGAACAAATAAAAATTACCCTTCTGTAACAATTCATTGGCCATTTATGAGACGTTAATAAACAAGAATACATCGAACAAAATTAATCTATGTTTGATGCTTTTACCTCTGTCCTGGCTGATAAAATGAGTCCATGTCTGTCAGAATACACAACAAGTCTCCTATGACAATTTCCAGTACATCGTCAAATTCCACTCCTAGGTCAGTTCCCGTAATTTCCAGTCTCGTTTGAACATTGATAGGAACCGACAAGGGATAAAACTATGGACAAAAACACAATATTAACTCTCATGCATCGGGTTATTATGTATGATTAGATTGATAATTGTTTGTGCAATCATGTTGATCATGCATGTATATTTGACATTTGGAAGTAAGACTTGAGCATATGCTATCAAATGGATTTGGCGACTTACAAATCTCATGTATTACAAATTATTATTATTTTAATTAGAATCATATGATATCTTACAGGACCTTGCATAATGTGTTTTTTATGACAGGTAAGTATTCATACACTGGGTATAGTGATCTATTATTTTCTTACGTCACCGATTACTGGTGCTGAACAGAGCTGGGTGTCATTCTGACTGAGAAACTGATTATGACAAACATCACTCTCAATGACATTGCAATCATCACCACACCAACCACAGTTTAAGATCGATGGGGTTGCTCCTTCTGACAGGCACCGGCTGCAACTTCCACTGTTAACTGAACACTTGTACAGGGTTACTTCAATGGAAAAGAAGAGAAAATATGATTTATTTATTTTTTAATCATTTGTTATAAATTTGTATCAATCAAACCAAACGTAGTCAATTCCTGATCAACTTTAAAAATTTCTTTCGTATAATTTTTAGAAATGATTCAGAACAGTTACTCAAGTTTAAAATATCTTCCAGGTGAATTCGCGAATGAAGATTTAGAAGTGAAGTCTCAATTGAAAATGGTAATTAATTTCGAACTAATTTGTAATAAAGGTAATACAAAGTTTGGCGAAGTTTTGAAAATTGGCTGGATAGTGATTCTTTACAATTTTGATGCATTTGGATGCTCCCAAAAATTCTGCTTTCGAGTAAAATTGAATATCAAAATTTACCGGTGCTCCCGGTAAATTTTGATAAATTTCCAATAGCGCTTACGGCCATGCAATTGTAGCTGCGACCATGAAAATATCAGATTATGTAGTTGTGATATATAATTTCCTAACAGAAATAGCCAATCGGTAGATTTAAGTCAAGAAACGTTGTTTTATGGCTTAATTAATATCTTGACCTTGAGAGGGAGCTATACAATGTAAAGAGTATATTGTTTACAATTTCATAACTTTAGACTCAATTTCAACTGCGACAACGATCACCGGATATTGTAGGATCGATATGCTTCCAATATGTTCATTTAAATCAAATTCATGACCCCATACCAAAACTTTGTATTACCTCTAACTTTCTTCCTATAACATTAACAGTAGATTTTTGTAAAATTAAATGCTTGACAAAATACAAAATAAAAATCGTCGAAGCAACAACAAAAAACATGTTTTCAAAGTGATAATTTCACCGTTTTAAAGAAGATCTGCTGCGACAATTTTGTTCAATTGTATAGCCAAAGCGTATTTTGGAATTGATGGGAAATATATTGGTAATAACGAAAAGGGTATTTTACCATATGTGTCTGTCGGGTCATCTATGTTGTATTGCCCATTCCACTGAACCGAGATGCTTACATTCTTCTCTAGGATGTTCTCATTATACGTGTACTGAAATAAAAGGTTCAAACAAACATAGTGTTAGGGTTAAATTGATATACAGGTGTAATGCGAATGTCTTCGTCCGCGTAAATGGGGGTAAAATGATGGAAAGGGGAAAAGGTCAAGGTAATAGTTTTCAAAATACAGAATAGGTTTATTTATGTGGCGTGGATGAAACATCAAGCATCAAGCGTTTGATGTTAACCGTCTTTATACTAATATTGATCATGAAGTTGGATTAGATGCTATACTATATTGGTTGGAAACATATCCTCAAGATATAAATTTAACATAATATCAATAATATTGGTGATAGATAATTAAGAAGTGTTATCCCAAGGGTCCAAACACATATTTACCTCTTCAGCACTACAGAGAATGTAAGTTTCATTAAAGAAGAAACTTGGTACTCGTATCCCGACTCCATCGATGCCAAGAATGCAATCAACCGACTGGACCTGATGAAATATTAAATTTGAAAACAATTTTATTTATTTTTTATTTATTTATTTCGGTTTAAAAAGACAAATAAATATACATGATTCAAAGGTCCTAGGACCAAAACTGATCATTTTTACAATTAATACAATAAAGTTATAGTTACAGTAAAGAACAAGATGGTAATAAAGATGAAAACACAATACATTTCAATCACTAAAATACCAAAATAAAATAGGAGAAAGTAATGGTCAAGATCGTCAAATTACTAAACTGATAAAAAGTCGTTTCATAATTTAGCGAGATGACAACTTGTAAAATATTCATGTTTTTGTCAGAGGTTATTCAATTATCGAATCTCTGTCGCAAGACAGTACTCCACATTTGTCACACTCAACTCAGGTGAGTTAAAACATGATTATCAGGTAGTTATTCATTATTTATAATTCTTGAATGCTGAAATTGGAAGCAATGTTAACGCCAGCTAATAATAATGGAGCGTCGGGAGTGATCATGTGCCTTATTATTTTGAGTAGTAATAGCAGCAGCAGTAGTAGTAGTAATAATAAAAATCATCATAGCAGATATGAAACCATTTCCATACCTTTGTCTGCTCTGTGGGGAGATTAGTTGCTAGAAGTGAGTAACCAAAAGGAATATTAACTGGTATGAGAAACCGTTCTGATGTCGCCAAAAGCTGAGGGCAGTAACTCTGGCCTTTGTTTCCAGAACCTACGTCGTTCTATAAATACGAAATAGATACAAAAGAAAACATAAATCAAACACATTGCACATGTAGCTTATCACGTTATCAATAATTATGTATGTGCGTGTGTGATATTAGTATCCCATTGCAACGATTCACTGATTGGCATGATTTCCAAGCATAACTCATATTCAAATTCAGAGTCTACTTATTTCAGTAGGTCTATTTCTTTGCATTTTGCAAAATTTCCAGACCTCTCTTTGCGCATTTCTTCGGTCTCACCTTATTTTGTATTTTAATATCTGTTTTTCCAATACTTGACCTTGACATTTCAAAGTGAAGAAAACATACATTTTAACATTTGGTGATAGCAATAGGAGTAAACCTTGACATAAAATATGAGTAACGTAGATACCAATTCAACACTCTTTAAAGGTAAAGACCAGTATTGGAAACGCCCCAATTTCAATAATTACCAATCATGTGAAAGAATATGTTTTGACTAATACATGATGATAACAATTTTACCGGGAAACCGCCTACTAATTGATATATTTGGTAAATGTGTTTATCTATTGGTGTGTGAGAGATAAACGCACGTGTCGCGCACGTGTGCGTAGTCCCATATACTGTTACGAATATGCAAATTAGATGATTGATGAATATGCTAATTTGGGAGTTGTTGCTCGAGTTGAGAATAATAAACGAAGAATCGGATCAAAAGGTAACCAAATCGTCTTGATTTCCTTCATGAATTAATTTAATAATAAGTTATGGTTAGGGCCAGTGCGAGCTGATTGCCTCGACTTAACAGATTGGGGGCTTGTCTCAAGAGCTAGATATAGTAACATTTGCTGTTAATTGTGTTGCTTTTCCGATCCGAAATGCGTATCGTTTGGAGTTCGCCTCTTGTCCCATTAATGGGTTTTGGTGTGGTTCGCGCACACATTTAATGACTGTGGACTAGTTGTCTGTACGCTGCGCGCCGGTGTTGGAGCTTCCCGGAGTTATCTGTACTGTAGTCATGGTAGTGTAGCGCCCATTGCTAGGCCTACACAGTTTGATTTTGTTTTGTACTGCATGATAGCTCGAGTTTTGTCTGGGGTACACGCCCCTTAGATGTAGCTGTCTCATTGTTATGAAATTCACTGCACATCTGCTGCGGTTGTCTGGTATTCTGGTCCTGATTTTGCCTGTTGCACGTTGGCTGTAAATTGCATGGCAGTCGTTGAAGAAGTTTCGTCGGATTTGACTTTAACTTTGCCTCGGCTTTGTTTCTACTTCTAGGGTAATGGCCTAGATTAGTTGTTTGCATGCAATCTAGTTTTCTACACATCTGATGTAGTGTGGGACTGTGTGTACTGGACTTTCTGGAAATTATTTCCATGTGTTACATAATAGATTCTAGATCTAGACCTATGTATGTGTGTGAGTTGATGAAATCTAACAAAATTTGGCTTGTGTTGTGTAGCTGTGGCAATTTCACAGAATTGGTGATAGATTGATGCTTGATCAATTTTGTTTTGCTTGGTCTGTTGATCAATTGTCGTTGTTTGATCTGTTGTTGGACTATACTCACTCCAGCAAAGCATAGAGAGTCAATGCTAAATGCGTATTGACCTCTAGCACTGCATACATGCTGTGAGGCAGGGACCTAGAAGTCTATACACAAATACACACACCACACAATATCGCATAGACTGTACACAATCATGTCGATGCAGCTGTAAGCAAAGTTTGACACTAGACTTGCAATTTTAATTTTTAAATTCTTTTTAACATCAGTAAGTTGAAAAAGATGTATTTTACTGCTATTTAGGTGTTATCGATTGTCACTAAAGTACCGATTTTGAGTGAAATCAGTTGAGTTTTGTACAGTGGTATTTGAAATGTTGAGAATCAAAAGCACAGCTTTTACTACACAGCCAGGATAGTGATGCTCCTATGTGTGGACTATACTCTGTGTCGGTTCACATTCAACATTTTGTTTGTTGGATTTTCCTTCCAGTCTAGTCGTCAGGACAATTGACCTACTTTGTGAGACTTGTATTACTTACACAGACTAGATTTATACAATGGCTGACTTTGATGTTGAAAAGTTTTTGAGTCAGGCATTGACCATTGGCCGGTTACGTCAGCTACGAAAGGTTGATTTAACAGCTGTAGGAACAAAGCTATTGGTGAATCTAACTGGTCACAAAAGCAAGGCAGAAATAGTTGATGCAATTACAGCCCATGCAGGACTGAGCGCTGCGACTAATGATAATAATGGTACTAATAACCAAGATAAAGCTACCAGTGACGAGGTTGACCTTGATTTAGCTAAGATTGAGCTAGAGGAGAGAAGAGATAGAATAAAGGCTGTTGAGCATGAGAGAGAAATGGAACGAGATAAACTAAAGGCTGCTGAGCATGAGAGAGAAATGGAACGAGATAAACTAAAGGCTGCTGAGCATGAGAGAGAAATGGAACGAAAGAGGTTGGAATTTGAAATGATACGCCATAATGACGTGACTTCTCAGGGCAGTCAGTCTGGTGAGAGAGACAAGAGGTCAATGGAAGCTGGGTTCTCTGCTAGGGTTAAGCTTGTTCCGAGATATGATGAAAATGAGTTAGATTCATTCTTTCTTATGTTTGAGAGGGTTGCCAAGAAAATGGAGTGGCCGGAAAATGAATGGGCATTGCTCATCCAACAAGTGATTTCTGGTAAAGCTCAGTCGGTTGTTTCTGCACTGAGTTATGAGCAGGCATTTGATTATTGGACAATGAAGGATGCTATTCTTCATTCATTTGAGTTGATTCCAGAAGCCTACGGTCAGAGGTTTCGCAATCTCAGGAGAGAAACTGGAGAGACCTGTGTCGAGTTTGCTCGTAGAAAAGAGGTTGCCTTCGATCAGTGGATCAGATCTTTGAAAATAGATGCCACATATGATTCTCTTCGAGAGATTATGCTCATTGATGAGTTTAAAAGATGTCTGTCTCAAGAGGTTAGGACATATGTCAATGATAATGTAGTTGCTGATGTGCGAAAGGCTGCCATTTTGGCAGATGGGTACGAATTGACTCATAAAGGGAGTAGGTCACCACTTACTAGGCGTTGGAACCCTACCCAGGCTACTAGTAGTTCTAGTTGGAATTGCGACAAATCTAGGTCACCTACTGCTAAAAGGAAGTCCAGTAATACAGGTACTAATCAGGATAGCGGGGTTAGAACTGAAGGCAGACTTTTCTGTGCATACTGTAAGAAAGAGGGCCACCTTAAGACTCAATGTCCAAGACTTAAAGAAAAAAAACTTGAACAAGAAATTACTCAGCCTAGTGGCTTTGTGCGCCCTGCAGCGGTTGACATGCAAAAACATGAAATGAATGATCACAATGAAACAAAAAGAAGTGATCAAGTAAGAGATGGTGGACATGATGAGGAGATTGATGAAGGATTTCTAGATTTTGTTTCTTATGGCACGGTTAGGTTCAGTGTTGATGATAAGGAGTTGCCTATCACGATTTTAAGGGATAGTGGTTCTATGAAGACTCTGCTTATTGCTGATGCGTCGTCCTTGGACACAGAGAATTTCACAGGCAAGAAAGTTTTGATTCAAGATGTGAATGATGGCTTCAAACCAGTTCCATTATATAACATCGAGCTTAGCAGTGGATTAGTATCTGGACCAGTGACTGTTGGCATTGTTACTAAGTTGCCTATGAGAGGAATTTCAATGTTGCTCGGCAATGATTTAGCCGGAGGTAAGGTGTTCCCATCACCCGTTGTGTGTGACATTCCTGAGGTGAGTTCAGAGACAGAGGAATTGGAAAATGAAATTCCTGGTATTTTTCCTTCATGTGTAGTTACTAGAGCCCAGGCTATGAAAGAGAAAGAAGAAGATGACAATGATGGTGCAGTCAATTTGGGTGACACTTTTTTCAGAATGTTGGATGAGGGCCAAGATGACCAGATTCATGATAAGCCTATCTTCAGTCAACCTGCGTTGATTGAGGCTCAGAAAGCAGCAGAGGACTTGAAGAAGTTGTTTGATGTTGCTCTACCAGCAGGAGAAGCTGAAAAGGTGTCACAGTGCTACTTCACAAAATGTGATGTGTTAATGCGAAAGTGGTGTCCAGCTGGGCGTCCAGCAGATGAAGATTGGGCAGTGGTAAATCAGATTGTAGTTCCCCCGGAGTATAGGCAGGAGATTTTAAGGTTGTCTCATGATATTCCAGTGGCAGGACATCTTGGTGTGAGAAAGACTGTTGCCAGAATTGAGGCTCATTTTCACTGGCCGGGACTCCGCAAAGATGTATCTGAGTATTGTAGATCTTGCCATGCCTGTCAAGTGGTGGGGAAGCCTCAACATCGAATAAAGCCAGCACCACTTATTCCCATTCCTGTTAGTCAGGAACCATTCAGTCGTGTTCTGATAGATTGTGTGGGCCCTCTACCCAAGACTAGGACTGGTTCTCAGTACTGGTTGACTATCATGGATACAACGACTCGCTTTCCTGAAGCATTCCCATTGAGAAATATCAAGGCCAAGACAGTGATTGATGCCCTCCTGTTGTTTTTCACACGTTATGGTCTCCCACATGAGATCCAGTCAGATCAGGGCTCAAATTTCACGTCAAATGTATTTCAAGAAGTGATGTATCAACTTGGAATCAAGCAGATTAACTCATCTGCTTACCATCCGCAGTCACAGGGTGCCCTTGAAAGGTACCACCAAACCTTGAAGACAATGATCAAGTCTTACTGTTTGGAGAATAGTGGAGATTGGGACAAGGGTATCCCATTTTTGTTGTTTGCCTCCAGAGATACTCCTAATGACTCCACAGGGTTCACCCCCTTTGAACTGGTGTTTGGTCATGAACCAAGAGGACCATTGAAGGTAGTGAAAGAGCAACTCTTGTCTGAGATGAAGGAGGAAAGTGAGAATGTGTTGGACTATGTATCACAATTCCGTGAAAGACTATCGAGGGCGTGTGAGTTGGCAGGACAACATTTGAAGTCATCTCAGGTTGTGATGAAGGCTCGTGCTGATAAAAAGGCAGAATCTCGCTCCTTTGAGCATGGTGACAAAGTTCTAATGTTGTTACCAATCCCAGGTGAACCACTCAGAGCTAAATTTAGTGGACCGTACATGGTGGAGAGAAAGTTGGGTAAGGAGACATATCTTGTAAGCACTCCAGATAGGAGGAAGACTAAGAGAGTTTGTCACATTAACATGCTGAAGAAATATTATGACCGTGAGGATAGAGTGCCAGTTGCTGTTGTGTGCGAAGAAACAGTTAACAGTGATCCAGATATGCTTGGCTAAGGAGTGATGTAGTGACATTTGACCTCTGTTTTGTTTTACTGCCAGCCTCATCAAGGGTTATCTTTGGGTAACCAATTCCCTGGATTTGCACATGGCCACTTTCTACTGTACCACCCATTAACTTTTATGTTAGTGCGTACCATGTGCAGCTCACTGTGGTAACATGTATGCAGCCATGCACTGTACTGGCACTGATTTTTTGTTTACATAATTGACTCCTGTGCTGTGTTGTGATGTTTTGATGCTGTATATTCACTAGCCTAGCCACAGATTATTTCCGTCATCTTGATCACCGTATTCTTGGAATTGGGAAAGCGTTACCATGCCTCCTGCAAAAAATACCCCTGCAGAGATTGCTCGCCATGTTATAAGCGAGCTTGGAAACAGTGATTTGTTGGCAAATATCGTGGAAAAGGCAGTGATAAAAGCAGTCACAGAAGCGGTCGCTGGCCTAGTCACCCGTCTCGAGGAGCAGGAGGGGAGAGTTCTGGAGCTAGAGGGGCAGGTTCGGGCTCATGCGGAGGAAATCAAACGCCTCACGAAATCTGAGGAAAGCTGTAGGGATGCTGTTTCCCGTCTCGAGCGGAAGGCTGATATCCAGGAGCAGCACTCCCGGCGGAACAACCTCCGTATCCATGGCATTAAGGAGCGCCCACAGGAGTCTACGGATGATGCCATCTGTCGGTTGGCCGATCAGCTGGGTTTCGCGATTACTCCAGCTGACATTGACCGCTCCTACCACACATCACCTGGAGGTGGCAACGGTGCAGCAGTGGACCGGTCAAAGGATCGGCCCATAGTTGTACAGTTCGGCACCTACCGCACAAAAGTCAAGTTTTCTCAAGCCCGTTCCAAGCTCAAGGGGACGGGTATATATATAAATGAGGATCTGATTGCAACAAATCAGAAACTTTTTCACAAGGTGCGTCACTCGGAGAAAGTCTTGAGGGCGTGGAGCATCGATGGCCGCATATTTGCTGGCATCAAGGACTCACATGGTGGTTTCATCAAGAAACTAATTACATGTGAGGCAGATATTGCCAAACTGTGATCGATAAATCTTATTCTACACTTGTGTTTCCTTATATTGCTCTGTCTTTTACGCACTTCTCTTTTCTCTCCATCTGATCCAACATTGTTCCATACCGCATTTCTCATGGCAAATTATGGCTGGCAGTAAACATCTTCCAGTGTTCTACTGCTTGTTTTCATTTATGTTTATCTTTTCCACTCTCTATCCCTCTTCCGCTGTTTTTCTTTCTCTTGCCAATTTTTCTCTCACCTTTTCCATGTTTTATCCTGTTCTTCCTATGCCTATAATGCATATTTTTGAGTATACTCAACCGTTTTTGTTGTACATATTTATGTCCTTTTCTTTTGCACTTAGTAGGCTGCCTTTCTATGTCAATCACTGTCAATTATATTGCACTCTATTCATGTATGAATCTTTAAATGATGATCACAAATGATGATAATATACGCAACTATTTTGAATCTAGCGCAGACTCGTTAGAGTATGATCTTGGTGAAGGCAATGACGCTGTCATGAGTCACTGTAGTTATTGTACAGAAAGCCAATTCTCTCAAAAGATAGGTAATTCTGGTGATAACGAGCTTTCTTTTCTTCATTTTAATGTTCGTAGTATGCAAGCAAACTTTGGTAAATTAAATGTATTTTTGCGGAACATGTGCTACAGTTCTATGGTTATAGGAATCTCTGAAACTTGGTTATCTAGTGAAATTGAAGGAAATGTGTTTTCTCTTCCAGGAAGTAATATAATTATGAATAATCGAAAAGATAGGAGGGGAGGAGGTGTCGCATTGTATGTCCCCACGCAGTTGAATTACCGAGTTTTAAATGAAGTTAATGTAATGAATGATTTAATGGAAAGTGTCTTTGTAGAATTGTTTTTTCCGGGCAGACGAAATGTTATAATTGGGGTCGTTTATAGACCACCACAAGGTAATGTGAATTTGTTTATAAATGAAATGCAAACTGTGTTATCAAATTCAATATTTTTACATAAAACAGTCTTTGTCATGGGTGATTATAATGTTAATCTTCTTCAGCACGATGTGAATGCACACATTTGTGACTTCTAAAACATGTTTATATATTTCTCTTTATTGCCCTTAATTACTAAACCTACCAGAGTTACAGACACTTCTTCTACTCTCATTGATAAAATTTTTAGTAATGTACGACCTTTACCAGATGCGGGTATTATAATTTCAGATTTGTCTGACCACTTTCCAGTATATGCAAGGATGTCTTTTGGTAGGAATATCCGTAATATTTCTAGTAATAGATATGTTCGAAAAAGTAATCCTACCAGTATTGCTAGATTTAGAGATGAGTTACTAGCAAGTGATTGGAGAGAAGTATTACGTGATTGTGATGTTGATAGCTCATATGATAAATTCTTAAATACATTCTTTTTGCTGTATGATAAAAATTTACCTTTACGTAAATGTAATAGTAGAAATCGTAGAACAACCCCTCGATTGCCATGGATTACTAATTCTATATTGAGGTCAATAAACAGGAAAAATAAGTTGTACTATAAGTATAAGATTAGTAAATCTCAGTCTTCTCATAGGAAATATACTATTTATCGGAATACTCTTACTTCAATCCTACGTGCTGCTAAGAAGCAGTATTACTGTGCTCAATTTCAGGCGACTCATAATGATATAAAAGGGACATGGAAAGTGATTAGGAATGTTTTTAAGCCAAAGCAGAAAGCGTCTGATGTAAGTAAATTAAACATTGATGGGAATGTAGTTGATGATCCAGAAGTTATTGTAGATAAATTCAATGAATATTTTTGTAATATTGGCCAGAATTTGTCGCGTGTCATTCCAGAGTCTCAAAAAACATTTCAATCTTTTTTAGAAAACCCTAATCATAATAGTTTATTTTTATTGCCAACGACTGTAGAAGAATTATTTGATATTGTACATTCTTTAAAGAATAAGAAAAGTCCAGGTTGTGACTATATAACAAATGAGTTGATAAAAAATGTAATTATTGGTATTGTAGAACCCCTCGTACATATTTTTAATCTATCAATGACCACTGGTGTTGTACCCATGAAAATGAAGATTGCAAAGGTTGTACCCATTTTTAAAAAGGGTGATGCCCTTATCTTGAATAACTATCGTCCTATTTCTTTGTTGAATTCCTTTTCTAAAATTCTTGAGAAGCTAATGTATACTCGGACGATAAAATTTTTGATGAATGCTAACATTTTGTCAAATTTTCAGTTTGGTTTCCGTGAAAAACACACTACAACTCATGCTATTCTACATTTGGTGGATAAGATATCCAGTGCCTTAGAAGCACGCATGCATACAGTTGGTGTCTTCTTAGACTACTCTAAAGCGTTTGATACTGTAAATCATTATATTTTAATAGATAAACTGTGTCATTATGGTGTAAAGGGAATAGCATTAGATTGGTTTAGAAGCTACTTAACAAATAGGAAACAGTTTGTTTCTTTAAATGGAATTGATTCAGATATGCGGGACGTCACTTGTGGGGTCCCACAGGGATCCCTTCTAGGCCCGCTTTTGTTTATTGTGTATATTAACGATTTTCAACTTTCCGCAAAGATGTTATCATTCATTTTATTTGCAGATGACTCAAGTGTATTTTTCTCTCACAGAAATCCACAAACTCTTTTGCAGACTGTAAACTCCGAGTTGACTAATGCGACTTTGTGGATTCAAGCAAACAAGTTGTCTTTAAATCTTAAAAAAACTAATTATATGCTCTTTAGTAATTCCCTGAGTATATTGCCTGGCAATGTAATGTTTAATGGTGTTGAGATTGAAAGGGTATCTACATTTAAATTTCTTGGCTTGCATATTGATGAACATTTAAATTGGAAGTACCATATTAGTAATCTTTGTAAATTATTGTCAAGAAATACTGGTGTAATTTATAAATTGAAATCTGTGTTCCCACTGAATATTTTACATATGTTGTACGCAACTTTGATTTTGCCATATTTGCACTATGGTGTGCTAGCTTGGGGCAACTCATTCAAATCTCAAATGGATAAATTACTACTGGTACAGAAAAGAGTAATACGAATTGTTTGTAATACTCACTATCTTGCGCATACAGATGTTCTTTTTTTTAATAGTGGTGTTTTGAAAGTTGAAGATATTTATCATGTACAACTAGGAGCTCTAATGTATGAATTGAATGCAGGTCTACTGCCAGTAGCCTTGGCTGGAATATTTAAGAAAAATAACCAAGTTCATAGTTATTCCACACGACAGGCGCAAGCATATCACTTACCTCTTGTTAGAACGCAATTTGCCCTTACTACTTTGGGGTCCACTGGACCTAGGTTTTGGAATTCCCTTGAACCAAGAATAGCGCAATCGGTCAGTATTTATGTATTTAAGCGCAAACTGAAGTTACTGTATTTGAGTCGATATCGTCTAGATTTATAGTTGTGATCAATATTTAAGAAAACTATTTGCTATATAGGTCAGCATTATTCTACTCCCGTTTCTCACATCTATTCATCTGTCTGTCTTGTTTAGTTTTTGTCTGTGTTTCAGTCCTGTTGCTCGTAGTATATTCCTGTTCCTGTTGTTTATAGCCATTATTTAGTAGTCAGTAGATTTTATTGTACTTATTTATGTTTAATATTTTCTCAGTTGTTTAGTTAGTTTAGTTTTGTAAGCATTTAAATGTACGCAATTTTTTATTTTTTACTTGACGAGTTTGTTCTTTTAGGACATACTCTTAAACTACTCATGAGGGACCTTAAATCCACAAGCCTTGCTTTCAACCAAGGTCACCTCATCTTTCTATTGTAACGCCATATTCTGTTCACTCCTTTATATTCATGTCATATTTATAATGTGTGTTATGAAAGAAAGATAAATAAACTTGAAACTTGAAACTTGAAACTTGAATTCACAGAGGAAGCAGATTTTGGATCTGAGATGTCTGGTAAGGTGAACAATTCCCAGGTGATGGCAAATCCTGCTGAGGTATTGGGTCATTTGTCTGAGCAGGAACAGCATGATGTGATAGAGATTCTGTGTAAGTACCCTGCAGTGTGTACAGATAAGTTAGGTTGTACTCTGCGAACGGTACATGATGTAGATGTAGGAGATAGTTTGCCCATCAAACAGCATCCTTATAGATTGAATCCTAGAAAGAAACATCAGGTGCAGACGGAGCTTCAGTATATGCTAGACTGTGGTATCGTTGAGCCAAGTCAGTGCTGCTGGAGTTCACCTGTAGTCCTTGTTCCCAAGCCTGATGGAAGTCAGCGCTTTTGCATTGATTATAGGAAAGTTAATGCTGTGACTAAGCCTGACTCGTTTCCCCTACCCCGTATTGATGATTGCATAGACCAAGTAGGTAGTGCGAAGTTCATCACAAAGCTTGATCTCATGAAAGGGTACTGGCAAGTACCCCTTTCAAGAAGGGCGAAGGAGGTTTCTGCTTTTGTGACTCCCCAAGGGTTATTTCAGTGTAGAGTTATGCCCTTTGGCATTAGAAATGCCCCAGCAACATTTCAGCGGCTTATGACTGATGTCATTGCGGGACTTGACAATGTAGTGGTGTATATTGATGATATCCTGGTTTTCAGTGATACATGGTCAGATCACCTAGCTTACCTGAGAGACTTGTTTGACAGACTGACCAAGGCTGGTCTTGTTGTGAACTTGGCCAAGTGTGAATTTGCTAAAGCCACCGTCACATACTTGGGTCATGAGGTTGGACGGGGACATGTTGTCCCGCGGCAAGCAAAGGTCCAAGCTATCGTGGAATTTCCTGCCCCTTCATCCAAGAAGGAAGTGATGAGATTTCTTGGGATGTGCGGGTTTTACCGCAAGTTTGTTCCAAACTTCAGTGACCTTGTTGCAGCCCTCACTGACCTTCTCAAGAAGGGAATTAAGTTTGAGTGGTCAAGCTCATGTGAGATAGCATTTCAGAAGTTAAAGGCAGTGCTAATGTCAAAACCAGTGCTGGATGCTCCCAATTTTCAGAAGCCTTTTCAGCTTGCCACTGACGCCAGTGATGTAGGAGTTGGTGCTGTTCTCCTACAGATGGATGACATGGGTCTCCTGAAACCCATTAGCTACTTTTCCAAGAAGCTCAACCCCCACCAGCGAAGATATTCTACTATAGAGAAGGAGTGCCTTGGTCTCGTCTTGGCAGTTCAGCACTTCGACGTGTACATTAGCAACTCTTCCGAGGTGACTGTATTCACAGATCATAATCCATTAACTTTTCTTGAGCGCTTCAGAAACAAAAACCAGAGACTGTTTCGTTGGAGTTTGTTTCTCCAGCCTTATGGACTGAAAGTGACTCATATCAAAGGAAAGGACAATATAATCGCAGACACGCTTTCTAGAGCTTAAACAAGCCTACTAAACATTCGACAAATTGTGAAGAAACTAGAACTTTAATATTTTGTCTTTATTTGTCATAAGGAAGCTACACACGATTTATTGCTTTGTATCTGTACATGTCTTTTAACCCTGTGAACTGATGGATCAGATAATTCAATAATTTTGAACTGTGATAACTGTGATATGAATGATCATGTATGAACATTTCACCTATTAACAGGGAATTGCCAGTATGGACAGTGGACTACGGTATATTCTGTGGAGAATGTGCACCATACATGTATGTCATTGTTTCCTTACCTGTGCCTACATGTATAATGATTTCATGTCTTTTCTTGATTATGTTTGTTCGTTATTAGAATAGTTTTCTTTTGATAAAAAGGGAATAGTTATTGTTAATAATAATACCCAGCATTGTTAGCTATGCAACGCAAAGCTTAATGCACTTACCATTTCATAACAACATCCAAAATTACAGGTGTAAAACAAATTGAAAGCAAAACAAAGGTGTAGCATCACAACTTGCGTAATGTTGTTACACAGATTTCAAAGATTATTGACTGCCAGTATTGCATATGTATGTGTTTGTGATTTAACTTGATAAGTCTTGCTTATTTGTTTGTATTTAAACAAGTTTCAATTTATAGCTTGCAGCAGTAACTCAACAGATTATGTTTCTCATGTAATATGTACACGAAATATGTACATGTATGTACCCTTATTCTTGCATTTCATGTCAGAAATATTTCAAATTGAGCTGTGCACAGTTATGTGGATCATTATAACATATTGCTTCTGTTGACCCACATATTTAATGAGACACTGCATTCCGACATAGTAATGAGGTGTCGTCATAGCAACGCGTCATGTGATTACGTTGTACGCGTTCATTATATGAATATGCAATCATTTGTTATGCGAATTGTGTTTTGCGCATGTTGGATATCGGCGCCTTTCGTCATAGCAACGCGTCATGTGACTACGTTGTACGCGTTCATTATATGAATATGCAATCATTTGTTATGCTAATTGTGTTTTGCGCATGTTGGATATCGGCGCCTTTGCTGAATATTCAGAGTTTCATTTATCGCGCATGCTTATATTACGCTCATATATTCATTATGTGTGATGTGTAGAGATGTGTTCCGACCATTACAGTTTGTGGTTCTTTACAAAACACAGGTATTGTGTTTGATTAATGTCCTGATACTTACAGGTTTCAGGAAGAGATCATATAATGTTGATCTATCAAAGTTGTTTTCCTTTTTCTGCAGTTTGTGTTTTGTTATTGAATGTTGGAATGAAGGGACTAATCAGTCTGTCTTTGATATTAGAAAGATGATCTTCATGCTAGCTTTTAAATACTTTTTGTGTGGTTAATTTATCACCTTAAGATCATACGATTATTGTTCAGAAGAAAGTTCTAACTACTGATAGAAACTTTCTTTTATGGGGGGAGATATGTTACGAATATGCAAATTAGATGATTGATGAATATGCTAATTTGGGAGTTGTTGCTCGAGTTGAGAATAATAAACGAAGAATCGGATCAAAAGGTAACCAAATCGTCTTGATTTCCTTTATGAATTAATGTAATAATAAGTTATGGTTAGGGCCAGTGCGAGCTGATTGCCTCGACTTAACAATACGTCTTTCTGTGTACAGTGCTTGTAACTTTACGAAGACTGGGCCAAATTTCTTATCATTTTGATGATTCCAGAACCTTGCAGTACACACCAATACTTATATGCTAGATGATCAACCTTTTCTGATCGATTCTACAACGTTTCTTTCACAATGCAATCGCATGACCATAACTGGTCTTTATCTTTAATGAAATGATTAACATGTATCGCTCAACGAGAGAGATAATGTTCCTTTAATTAAACAGATCTGCTTACATTTTCTCCAATCACTACAGTTTCTCCCTGCTGACATGAGCTGCTATCATGGGTACACATGTTGTCATAAACACACCAGTCACATGGCCAGGGACTTGTAACACAAGCTGAACAACTGCAAGAAACAAGTAAGGCCATTACAAAATATATACATGTTTAGCGTCCCCGCCCGCTTCCTTTTTTGGGGCCGCGTCCTATTTTTTTTTTTTTTTTTTTTTTTTTTTTGAAGAAAAAAAACATGAAAAACACTGCTAAAATTGATCTATTTCTGATTTTAAAAAAATAAAAAAATGTCGGCGGCCATCTTGAAAAATAACCCGACTGTCAGGGAAAATGCGGCCATTTTGAAGAAAAAAAAGAAGACAAAAAAGGGCCTCCTCCTTCCTATTTAAAAAAAAAACGGACGTTAAACATTTTAAATTTTTATTTGGCCTAAAAAGAAATTTCTGGAACGTAAAGAATGATACAAACAAACTCTATGATGCTTAGAATTCAGAGTCTTGACTTGCGTCTCCTATCTAGCTGACATTAAATTGTACAACAAACTCTCGGTAAATATTGTGACGCAGTCAATATCCTACACTAAACAGACTATAAAATTCAACTCTAGACTAAACATAACACCCAATTGCAACCCCAATCCCTAACCCTATGTTTGACGAAATATAGCGGAGACTATTTTTTGCCAAATACCAAATGGATCAGGGAACAGACAAAAGTCCAGGACATCCTTGAAACAGTGAAAAGAAGGAAATGGAATTGGGCGGGCCACATCAGCCGTAGGAATGACAATCGCTGGAGCTCAGCAATCACTCACTGGACACCATACGAGGGTAAACGAAATAGGGGACGTCAAAGAAAAACATGGCGAGACGAGCTGCAACAGTACTGGGGGGGGGGGGACAAATTGGCATCAACAGGCGCTGAACAGAAGGATTTGGAAACATCATGCTGAGGCCTTCATCCTGCAGTGGATCGAAAATGGCTGAAAAAGAAAGATAATTTCTAGGTTCGCTGTAGCGATTAGATACACCGTAGCTATGCCATAGAGCGGTTCCACGGCGACCGTAAGTCGGGCGTACGATGGCCTTGCGTTTTATATACTCCAGGGCTGAAGCGGTAGCATCAGTCTGGCCACACGGTCGCCGTATGGTCCCCCATCGGCCGCCTTGCGGGCACCTTGCGGCTACCTTGCGTCTGCCTTAGTATTTGTCAAAAAGGCCATACAGCAGACGCAGATTTTCTGTCTCCCCATATTTTAGACCGCAAGGCCCCCGCGGCAAATTTGGCCTCCATGTAGGCTAAGCCACTTGCGTATATGATGGAAGGGCGAGAGGGGGGGGGGGGGGGGGGGGGGGCTATTGGCCCACAGTATGTTACCAAGAGCGATGGAATAGTGAAATCAATACAATGAATGTATCCTTTGAATATCCATACAATTACCTCGTATTTAAGCTAGCATATTATTGTCAAATTGATAAAATGATCCCAAATACTTTAACAAATATGTAGCCAGACAAATTACCTTTGACTTAGTATTTTTATATAAAAAAGCAAAGGTGGCATATTATAAAACGTAGAAACCAAAGAACCTACAATTTTAGATGGGTGCAGTCAAAGGATATAAAATCCGTGCTCAAGAAGCTCACTCCAGTTTCCGTTGAGACAATAGAAAGTGTCAATGTTATATGGTCCACTGAATGTAAATGACAGAAAAAGATATAGATAAGACGGTTGCAAAGTTGATCAAGAATTCTTCTGAAGGGAAATGTCAGTACCTCAATGTATTGCCGATAGGAATCACGTTGGGATAATATAATATGTCGTTGTAATCTTGGCACTTTTCGAAGGTGATTTGAAAAACAGTCATTGTTTATTTGTCCCCCCCCCCCCCCACGTCAACATAATACAAAAGAATAGTTATTTAATGTAAAGTGTTATAAAATATAAATATTCCTTAGAGAAAACGAAAAAACTCATTCGATATTTAGTATTAAATAAATGCAAAGATAATGAAAAGGGATTTTCTCCAAAGTTTTACTTGTCTTTTCACACTCTTCTACTCTTCTAGCAATATGCTTCTTAAACGACAGCCTTTGAAGTCCTAGGTCGAGGGTTTAAACTTCGACGTTATGCGCCGCGCTGACGTAATGAACTTCGATGTTAAATAAATAATAATAATAATAATGGGTTCTTGTATAGCGCACATGTTCGCAAGCTTGTTTTTTAATTCAAATTTTAAATTACGACGATCTTTGGGTAATATTTTAAGCCAAGAAAAGAACCATGTAATTTACTGTAGAATAGAGAAATTTAGATTAAAAAAGGAAATATATCAACAGAGAGATAATTGATATATATTTCCCTACCTTCTCCTGGAATCGTAGGCAATTCCCTCGTAGGAGGAGATACGCACATTACTGTATTGGCAGTAATAATATCAGCATTGACCTGGTAGGAGTCGAAGGCACATTGGTATTGATGGCTGTCTTTGAGAGCTGGTAGCTGCTGAACAGTAATGGTGATCTAGAACATGTAAACACAAGATAAGATTTGATGGCTGACATACACAAGATGAAGAACGTACTATGTAAGTTAGATAACGCGGACAAAACTATTAACATATAATGAGGTCAAAATAAAATGTCACTTCATCGACTTTCTATGTCTAAGGTTGGTCGATTGTTAAATAAAAGACAAAATTTGTTTGACATGTTCATGTTCTCGATAGCGACAAAAAGCATTCTTATTGCATCACGATTTTATTTAGGGTGTTAATACTTAAAGCATCAACGATAACTCGACGCATAACCCAGTTGCCGATACTCGTATTGAAGAAAAGGCGTATTAGAATTCCAGCCGAGTCTGTAGTTTCATATTCAGCGATCCACAATTTAGTTTGGATGGACATGAAGTCCCAATATATAATGAGTCAAAATCAATATTTCATTTCATCGACTTACATCTTGTTCTGTTTCTTGATAAGGCAGTCTATCATCAGGATGGACACCTGAGATAGATACACATTGCAAGGCATTGTAAGATAACCATCGAGTTGACTCGTCAGGGAATGGGCATTCCTCGTATCTTGTACATCTTATAGAGGAAAGGGCATGGAAGCAAGAAAAATGATAAATATAAATAAATATTAATGGATAAGATACCTTTTGTATACACGTAATCATTCATAAATAATCAAGATGTGAACATAGAAAAGTGGAATTAGTGGTTTTCTCTATGGTATAACATCACGCCGGATCCCTCATCCCTCTGCTGTGTGGAAGTATAGTCAACATAACGGATGTTAAATAACTTTTACTCTAGTTAATTTGGAAAAGGGAACGAAAAATCATCCATTATTTTCGACCCGTATAATGCACTCACCTTGCTTCTAAAGTACACCATCCACAATAAGGGTCTCCATCATTTCCTCCGTCCTCACCAATGCATTCCTCACAGCTCTGGTACTGGCCACAGTTTACTAAACCTAACGTGAGAACCTGAATATAAATATGAAAATGAAATAATAAACAAATTTAAGCAATTGCTAAAGCGTCAGAAGTCAGATGAATTCTGACATCACCTGTTATAACTAAGAAAAATTATATATCATATCTATCTGAAGATTCTTACCTTTGAACCTTGGTCTGAACTTGTAGCAAGGGTAACACGCTCTATCGATTCATCAAGGAACATCTCTTGTAAGACAGATCCACCTCCAAGAAAGACATATTCATATGTGTAGGCAAATGAACCGTTGATTATGTTCAACTATTTAAAGATATCACAAACAAAATATGGTTTAGTGTTTTTATTTTTTTCCTAAAAAGCAAGAAATGATGTTCAGGATGTTAGGGATGAGAACATTCTGGCAGTGAAATCAGTTTTAACAGGAATAATGTCACCTAATTGATATCGTACAAATGTAGGACTCACTTAAGTGAAACAAAATTTGAATATTGAAGCTTCATTTGTAAGGGTAAATTACCCCCACCTACAATCGCAACATCATTGACTATTTCATAGTTGTATCTAGTTAGATGGCAGAAAATAATTCCAATACTTTTTACATGACACAATACCATGGAGATCTTCATATAATTTAGCGATTAGGCATTCAGTACTCACATGAAATATCGATATTGTATAACTAATTTGTGTTAACTAAACGTTTTTGAGTGTTTGTGTAATATAATTGGAATAAAAATCATGCCTTGCTATTATTATGTTTATCATTTTATGGGTCGGTGTACGGCCGAGATATTATCTGTATGACAAACAGACGAACATACTTTATGTAACTATCTTTTATAAAGTTGTTCATAATGAAGGAACTTTGTGAAAGGGCGAATACATTGAAAACACATCTTATGTTGAATGAAGATGAATAAGTTAGTGCGTAGACAGTTTACTACAATTTAACGGATGGATACAGCAAATGCATTAATTTTACCAACAGAGAGAGTTAGCTGTATACAGTATTGTTCATCAATTTGTCAAGGCGTCTTTCAATATGAGCAGGTACATTTCTTTTGATGGACTATTTAGATTGAGAAGGTACCAAACCTTATGTAGATATCCTTGTGATTCTCCTATAAATGCCACTGTATGATGTCTCTCTATGGTTGTCACTATGGAGGTGGGTATCACATTGGGAATGGTGATGATGGGTGAGGCAGAGAGGGGAACCGTTCCACTGGGATACGAGTAGGGATTGAACTTTTGACCGTCTTCTTCATAATAGGCGGTGCAATAATCTGATGGTGCGAACGAGACGGGCTGTCAGGATAATAATAAGAAAGGATTTATTACATTTTAGAAGAAACACACATTTGTATATGGCCCTGCGTATGTCTTTCCAGGAGTGCCACGGCGTGGGTCTCCGTCTACGGTAAACATAATGGTTGTAACACCTGGTATCACATCAAGAATGATGATATTGGGTGAGGCAATTAGGGTTACCATATTTTTTTAAGCAGATGTTTCTTCATTTTATTGATAAATAAAATATAAAACAATAATAGTATAGTATTAATGACTGCTTTGAAAAACAACTATGTGTCGAAAATTAAAGCAGTCATTAATACTTTTATATACCGAAAAGGGTCATAGAATACGTGTGCGACTTACCAATCATGTTAATCAAGTTTGTTTACGCTATCGAGACCTAGTCTAGGCCTCAACGTAGATCTATACTGCATATTTATGCGTGCAATCTCTTTGGGAAGGATTTTAGCACACAAACTCGAGTGGTGCGCGATCAGACACCCTATTCCAGTTCCAAATTTGGAAGTTTGTTTACACTATCGAGGTCTATGTTGATAACTTGCAGGTAGGCCCTAGCCTATATTTAGAACTAAATAATCTCAATATTTTTATGGAGAATTTCACGTACCCTTTTGGTGTTCTTGCTGTTAGCAGAATTAATCATGTTCATGCAATTGATCATCATCAATAAGTTGAAATCTAGAAAGAGTTTCTTCAGCCATGTTTGCCTTGTTTGGAAATTATAAGGGCATAATCGTGATCCGAGTCCCCTCTCATCATTCCTGTACACAGCTAGCTTCATTGCGTCTGCTTGCGGGGCCGGGGCGGGGACTTCGATCCGAGTCCATAGACTTGGCACGCAAACGTGTGTGTACACTATGAATGATAGGGGACTTCGATTCGCACATACACAATGTATGGTATCCGCTCTCGCTCAAACCAGTTTTTAACAAGTGACCAATAGGTATTTCAGCAAGACTGAACTATTTTCCCGGTAATCATGGTAACTGGAATTTCGCCGGGATTTTACTCTAGAACTATTACATGGGTTTGGCATTTTTCGTTTATTTACGGGAATGGCTAAAACCATGACTGCAATTTCGACCAATCTGATGGCTGGATTTCTTAAGTGAGGTATATAATATATAATATAAATGATCTACATGAAGAGTGACAACTAAAATACACACACAAAAAAAAAAAAAAAAGCACAAGAATAACCAAGAAAAACAGGGGAATGAGAGAATTTTTGCGAGTTAAAGGAGAAAGGAAAACAAATAAAAGGGAATTAAACAACGATAGAAAAGAGGTGCGAGAGCACGAGGAATTGCAGTTCTCTTAAAAGAATAATGGAATAACACCCCCCCCCCCCCCCTCCACCTGTCAGGAGAAAAGGAGAAAAGGAAAAAAAGAAGAGAAAGGGGAAACAAAAGAAACGGGGGGGGGGGCACGTGTACGAATTGCACGTTTTTGCAATAAAATTTCTTTCCTAATACGGGTTTCAAGTGCATTCCCCCATGCAAATATTCCATAATACAAAAATGGTAATATTAAACTGTTATATATCATCTTCAATATACATTACAACATCCAAGGTACACATTGCGGATACTACTAGAATAGTTAAGAAAAACTGACACTTTATGATGTTCATATATATGATAATTAGTTTTACATTGACTTACTGGAGATTCACGACACATGCTGTCATCCAGGTAACTGTTCGTTGTGCCATTGCTAGTTCCTTGGAAACATCCCAGGACAGCAACGTCAAAGCTTTGCTGGACATCACTCATCTTATAGACACAGAGAGCACAGGAGTTCTCATTTGAAAATACCGCGAACAATAGGGCATCCGTAGTGTCGATATTCAGTGAGTCGGCTAGCTGGGATCCTGCTGGTCCGATATGAGCAGATTGGATCATATTGTAAGATCCACACTGCAGCTCTATCTCTGTGTATGACGTAAAGAACTGGTCTAGTGAATTACGACACAGACGTCCCAAGTACACATTGTTTTCTCTAAATATGAAATAGTACATATAATCCTTGTAAGCAATCAGATGCTGAAATAAATTCGCCGACGGGACAACATTTCCTGGTAATTGTTGCCGTTCACTCAGGTCTAAAAGACTGCGCTTTGAAATAAAGGAAGTTTGGAGTAAACCACTACGACTAACGCCTGTGAATAGGTAAAAGGATGCATTTGGAGTACCCTCACCAGGTTCTACATATTTAGCTCCCAGAACAACAGCTCCAACAGTAGGTAGATCATCTTCTCTCACAACTGACTGACCATTGTTTGAATCATACCTCATTACATCGTGTGATATATTAGTCAAGCTCCTTGTCTCGCAGAAACCGTCACAGCCTCCACAAGTGATTAGAGTGTTCTTCTGAGGTGTTGTCACCACAATGAGAAGTTTATTATCATTAATGTTAGGTTGATCAGCACACTTTCCAGTATTCACCGTATGCTGGAGAGTCAGGTCTGAGTCGAGTTGGTAGAGCCTCTCCCGTGCTCCAATATAGATATCTCCAGTGATGTTGTTGATGGCGATGTGGTTGAATGGTAGGGTGGAGTCAGAGTCAGGAGGGGTAAAGGATGATACCAGGTAGGATGAGAGAGGAGCTGATTGGATGGACCGAGTCTGGCATGATATGAGGATCAGAAAGAGCAGCAACTCGCTCATCTTTTCCCGATCCATGCCCGTAGAGATTTCCAGAACTGCAGGTTTTTATGTCAATCTGTAACAACCATAATACGAAAATTTTAAAATACAATCAAATATAATATAAATAATAATAATAATGTTGTTTTACCAGAGCAGCCTCATCAGATTCAGTGCTGTTCTTCCAAATTGAACTGATGTTATAATTTTGCGCGTGTAGAGTGGCAGACGTGGATTAATGTAATGTATTGTACCATGCACAACTTAGATGGAGATTAACCATAAGTTGTGTATTGATTATGTGCAATGAACTATCCATGAAGTGGTGATTTTATTTTTTATTACATATCGATAAATAAACATCAGCACATGAAAGAAACCTTGATAAAAGGACGTCATGGTGATTAAACTCCCAGAAAAATAATATGTCACTTTTAAATGGGCTGTCATTTACCATGACAGTTCTTCAGCCAACTGTTAACACCCTCCACATTCTACAAAGAAAATAACATTACAAAATGAAAAAAATGTCGTAACATGTATTACTCATATCTAATACGAAATGGTTAATATCAGTGCATGTTTAGTCTTGTCGAATAAAGATTTGTAATCATTTTAATTATCTAAATATATCATGTTCATATACTACTCACCCTTAGTCCTGGTTCAACAGAAGGCAGAGATCAAACTGAATCAGTAATTCTTAGCAGGCAGGTGACGATGTTTTAAAAATGTCGGCCTGAAAACTGAATATGCTTCGATTAAAAGCACTACTTCCGCTTTCAGAATGTACCATTCATTTACAGAATGTGTTTTTACCATAATTATTTTTTTAATTTATACAGGAGCAATATACAGAATAGGAATAACCATTTTTACTTTTTTCTGGTCATTTATTTGTGGGATAAATTGTATTCTATGTCCGTGAAATTATATTCATGTATTTAGAAAATGTGAAATTTGATAAAAATAAAAACATGTTTGTTATTTTTCCCCATACAATAATGGTATGAGCCCCCTATTCCAACAATAGATCAATACATCATATTTTGTGTATTGCGACACAGGCGTCCCAAATAGACGGTGTCTGCCCTAGACATGAAATAACAGAGATTATATTTGTAATGTCGGTATGTGTTTGTTGGCTAGCGCTATCAGGTTGGGATATGATTTGTCCTCCATTCAGATTTTAAAAAGTTGTGCTTTAACATAAAATAATTTTTCCCCACTGACACCTGTGAATAGGACAAGGCTCAGTTTTGGGGATACCCTCAAATCATTTACAAAGTCAGCACCCACAATAACAGCTCCAACAGTAGGAATGTATTCTGATGCCATGAAAAGGAAATAGTTTCCCTGTACATCATGATATATAAGCCAAGCTCCTTGTCTCACAGAAAGCGCATCAGCCACCACAAGTGATGGAGGTGTGATCACAAAGACATTGAGTTGGTTTTCACTTAAATTCTCTCCATTTGGATCAGTACACTTCCAGTATTCATGGTATGTTTCAGATTTAGTTCTGAGTCGAGTTGGTAGAGCCTCTTCCGTGCTCCAATATAGACATCTCCATTGATGGTGTTGATGGCGATGTGGTTAAATGGAAGGGTGGAGTCAGAGTCAGGAGGGGTAAAGGATGATACCAGGTAGGAGGAGAGAGGAGCTGATTGGATGGACTGAGTCTGGCATGATATGAAGATCAGAAAGAGCCGTAACGCTCCCATCTCCTTCCAAGCCATGTCTGTAGAGACTTCCAGCACTGGAGGCTGCTATTTATATACAAAATCTGTTCAACATTAAAAAAGTTAAGAATAGAATTTGATATAATAAAGATAAGCATTAATTAGTTTACCCAGGGGGTGTTGTATCAGAGCTGTTCTTCCTAATTGCCCTGATATTATTATTACTTCAACGATTGTTAGGTACCCAATAAAATGGGTATAGATTGGCAAAAGTGGAATTGATGTCTATCCAAATTACGTCAATTCTTAAATTAATAGTGAAGGAAATGAATTCGATATATACTGTACACACAACTGCAAGAGGTTTATACTATTAACCATATAAATTAAAGAATTATGCGTAATTTATTATCCATGTGGTGTTGATTCTTTGCTATATATCGATGAATAAACATTAGCATATGGCAGAGCCTTGACAAAAAGACCATTATTATGATTACATTCCAAACAAAATACTATGTCACGTTTGAAAATGGCTGTCTTACATGAGAGCTCTTCAGCCAACGTTTAACCCCTTCCAACACCAAACAATCTTGATAATGATGATGATACTCATGCATTTTTAAGATGAAATTAAATTCTATTTAACACGGGGCATGTATTTACTAATCTAACCAGACATGGTTTTAATAAACGGCATCTTAGTTGTTTGCCAAAAATAGTCGAAGTCATTTAATAATCGAAGTATATGGTTATTCAATACTCACCCTTAATCTGGGTTTCAACAAAAGGCAGAGATCAAGCTGAATCTGTAACTCTCAATAATCTAGTAATGATGTCTAACACTATGGCGGCGAGCAACTGAACATGCTTCGATTAAATTAACACTATTTCCTCTTTAAGAATGTACCATTTCTTTACAAAAAGTGTTTCTATCATTTATATCTTTAATTAAAACAGGATAAATATTCGGTATTTCAATAAGCATCCCTAACCTTGTGTTCGTTTTATTGTGTGATAGATTATGTCTATATGCAGAAATGATATGCGAGTATTTCGATAATGTACAATTTGATAAATTTAAACATACTTGTCTTTTTCCCCCGACCTACTTGTCTTTTTCCCCCACACCATAATGGAATGTGCCCCCATTCAAACGACACAGTACAAAAAACCGCAGAAAGAGATTTTTCTGCCAGTTATGATCGATCTATAATAACTTTTCGAACTGTAAGGGGTTAGGAAATTCACTGTTGCCTGTAGAGGGCGGAGTGCTGAGACAAGCCGGCACTCTTTGCTTGTCCCTCTCACAGGTGAGTTGATCGAACTTGGACCACTGTAATGTTTAGTAAATATTGATATTGTTATGCTAAATATTCCTTGTTAATGGAGCCGTCGGTGTAGCTAACTATTTAAGGAAAGTCCAACCTTTGTAATAGGCCTAAGTTGTTTTATACTAAAGAAGAAAAATACTACATGTTGGCGAATTTCATGTAGGCAATTTCGTCAGCGGATTGTCATGGACAACTCGCCCGTTTGTCATTTTAACAAAATATATTCATTCTATTTCCTAAGTAACTTCCTCCTTGGGGCACTACTCAAAATATATTATGGATAACATATTAGTTAAACATCTTAGTCATTGACTTTATTCATTCTTCTGTGTGTTTGAACAAATAGGAAAGTGGTATGGCACTACGTCATAATGAGTTTAACGATTCAGCCAATTTGAAGTACCCGTATGTACATGTAAAGTGATTACAATTTTCAAAAATCGTAACTTTATTATCTGTTGTCTGATTTCATTCAAACTTTCGCCAGTGTGCATCTCTGTTTTTTGTTAACGTCTAAATTACTTGTCTATTAAGGTTGGATTTTCCTTTAAGAGTGAATGATATTTTCATTCCATCATTCAGCAACTATCCACAAATTTGGAATGACTTTTGACGTATTGAGTTTCTAATGTACAGTAAACCATAAATATTATTTTTTTAATGTAAAAGGAACACTGTCTTCATAGAAAATAGAAATGTTCCTCTCTGTTTGGTATGTTTTCTTTTAGAGTAGTTGTCTAATAAAGGGCAATCTTAGTCTATGCGAATCTCAAATTGGTAGTTTGGTCAGTGGACGTGGATAACTCTCCCATTCTCCGTGTACAACAAATATCATTAATTTCTGTTTTTCTCGTGAGTTCCTTCTCCATTGGGGCAATACTCAAAATATATTATAGACAGCATATTATTATATGTCCTGTAAAAGGAATAGACCCTCCTGAGCCATGAATTTTAGAAGGAAAAAAAATTGAGTCATTTTATATGTTGGAACAGATGAGATAGTACTTCGGCACATCACATTGATATTACTGCTTCAGCCAATTTGAAGCGCTCATACCTATAATGATTTAAAAATAATTCATAACTTTCTTATATTTAGTAAGATTTAATTGAAACTTTCATCAGTTTAATTCTATAATTTTTCAATTTTCTATAGAGTAGTTGTCTGTTTGGGTTAGATTTTCCTTTAAGGTTAGATTTTCCTCTAAATATATTCTGCATGGCATTGAGAAAAGTACCAGGGAGCGATCAAATACACCGTTGAATAGTATAAAAACCCATGTCACAGATGAGCGAATAACTATTGGCATGATCTGACGTCAAATTTCTCCATCGTAGGAAAAAAACTGGCAATTCTGACGCCGTAAAAAAAAAAGATTCATGTAACCCTTGTACCCATATAGTGGCTTGTATTGTCTCCTCTCCCTGTGATCGGACGTGTGACTCTATTTTTAGACTGCCATCAGTTTTCAAGAATGGTGTATACTATGCCTGAATAATATCTATTTGTACAGGTGATGGAAAATAATATTTGGTTAAGCGCTTTGTTCTATTCATGATGTAGGCCTAAGCCTTGATAGACCTCAAGCGCGCAGCCAGGATTTTATTTTAAGGGGGCGGTAGTGAGCACGCGAAGCTCGCTCCCTAGAGGGGGGGGGGTGCAGGGACGGGTAGTTTCCCCCTCCCTCGCGAAGCGCGGAAGCTTTGACGTTTCATTACATTATTAGAGAAAGAAGACGATTCGTTGTACCGTGCTTGACTCTTAATCCTTGTCTAAATTCAGTTTCTTTTGTCGTTTTATTAAATTATTAGAGAAAGAAGACGATTCGTTGAACCGTTCTCGACTCTTAATCCTTATCTGAATTCAGTTCCCCCCCCCCCCTCCCGCGCAAAGCGCGGAAGCTTTGACGTTTTATTAAATTATTAGAGAAAGAAGACGATTCGTTGTACCGTTCTTGACTCTTAATCCTTTTCTTCTTACGTACTCTTGCTTTCTTTCTCTTTTTTTTTCTTTCGGGGGCTGGCGTTTTTTGGGGGGCGACCGCCCCCACCGCCCACCTGGGTACGCGCCTGATAGACCTTCATTTAATGGTGATATCTTATAAAGTAGCATTTTGTGATGATAGACCAAAAGAATGCTGCCATTTGCCCTTATATTTGTTGATTTGTTATACCAGTGGGTTGCTTGCCTTTGCTTCGAAATATGCATATCTATTTTGTTGTTATTTTGCCTGTTCATTGCTATATTCATTGCTCTAGGTTTTGTTACAAAGAAAAAGAACTCATGTTACGTATGTGTGCCAGCCCTCCCCCTCCCCTCGAGAACAGAAAAGGAAGTTCTATTGAAACGTGGACATGTTTCTGTCTCTGCTTATGTATTAAGTGATTTTAAACTGGAAACAATAATCATACGAAAAATGTACCACTTTTACACTCTTTTATTTTTTTCTCTCTTAAAATTCTCTATTTCCTTAGCATATCTGTTACTCCCTCTTTGTCAGAATGGATGGATTTAAAAAAAAAGTTCTCTCTTATGTACCACAGACATATTTATTTGTTTAAGTAATTTTGTTTTATTCCTCCAATTATTGAGTAATACAAAAATAGAATTGAATAATATAAATACACCTTTACAATATTGATTGCTTATACATAGACATAATTAAACAAAAAGTCATTTAGTACATAGATATAAATTATAAGTTTATTGTACATATCAATCACTTATATAACAAAACCTTTTAAACTGGAAGTTATTTTACTGGTTCTCCCAGCTCCCCCTCCCTCACACAAACACACACACACACGCACACACACACACACATAGTACTCAGTGGATGTCTGCTAAAATTAATTAATACTAAGCTGCTCCCACTTTAAAAAATGTAATCCCAGCTTTTTTATTCTAATGGCTGTTTTCTTTTCCTTATTCCTAAAATTAAAAAATAGTTTTCTTCATCTTTTCTAAAGTTGGTACTTGTCCCCCCGATCGTGACATAAATATACCATACTTCACCAAACACATTATTAGTATTACAGATTTCTTATTCTATTTGAACTACCTGCCAACCCAGCAAATATATCTCGCCATTCTAAATCTTTAATTTCATCCGACTCAAAAAGTTGTACTAAAGCCTGCCATATCTTTTGAACGCTCCCGCAAGATAAAAATTAATGTTTGTATGTTTCTATTTCCCGTTTACAAAACGAACATAAATTATCACCAACATAACCAAATCTATGAAGATGCTCATTACCATATATGGCTCCATGCAATAATCTAAATTGAAATTCTCGTTGGTTTTTAATGAGTATAGTAATTCTTGGTCTAAAAAATATATCTTTTAATTCTTTATCTATAAAATCGTAATTATGCACACACACACACACACACGCACGCACGAACACACAGGCACACCATCTTTTATTAGATGTTATGGAAAAATGAACTACCAACTGTGTTTTGGAATAAATTGAAAAGCTGAGAGGACCAAGGTTCATCAACATGATCTTAACCCGTTTTAACTATTAAAAAAAAATCATCTCTCTCCCTCCCACTCTTGCTCATGTTTGTCAATCTCGCACACACACACACACGCATACCATCTATTGGTTGTATGCAAAAGTAAATCTACTATGTTTTGGAATAAAAAGATAATATCATCAAAACAGTTTAAAGTGAATAATTTTTTTAAGAAATCACTCTCAGATAATTCTTAAAGAAACAACGTTTCTATCTTTTTAACGGAACGATTATTACATAAATATAAATCATTTAATAAATGAAGATGAACAAATTAGGCCACAAATACTTAATGAATTATTAAAGAATATACATGTATATCTTGATGACCCAAAATTAGTAGTTATGAACTCTAATCTACTCCTGGTCTAGCTTTCTCTCATGTTTTTAATTACACGGTCACTTTTTATTCCAATGATATGAAGGAAACTAGTATTTTTTGCTTGAACTAAGAATTATAAAATAAATGTCGCTGGACCTGTGATTGGTACATGATATAGACAGAGATGAAAGCAACCTGTTTATTAAGCTTCTAAAACTGTATATAAACGTTTTTTGTGTGTTCATACATGTCATAACTTAATATTGCGTTGATGGTCCGGAGCTTTTCTTCCTCTCTCGTTTTATATCACAAAGTCACTTTACCCTGGGATTACAAAGGAACGTAATAATTGTTCATGGAATAAAGTATCAAACGTATGTAGGCATCTGCATATATTTGTTGAGTATAACGTTCCTTTTTTATTGATCAAGGATGATTTCAATTCACATTGCTTACCATTGTATGTAGCAAAGTTTGATGTAAATATGGAACAATTAAACTGCCAGTAGACAACTGTTTTATAATATTTACAACTGTTATATCACACTAAAATATCGGGCAACTCAAGAGCAAATGTCAATACATTATTAAATATCCCATGAAACTCATAATTGGATTACGTAACAACTTTGTAATGTTTTCGGATTTCAATAGGTGGTGATCAAGGCTATTGTAATTAGCGTCGACTTTTTTTTAAAGCATGAGCGTTCAAACTTACAATTACCTAATCATTTCAATTATGTGACATGAATACATATATATATATATATTTATAATTGGTATATATCATCTTGATTTATATATAACCTTGGTTTAAAAGTGGGTTATTGATCATATATCCTAACAACAATTTATTATCAAATTCGTTTTAATTAAAAACAAATGGCAATCATCAATGAAATTGTAAATCGTATTTAAATATGCACAGTATTCTAAGTTTTCTATATTTTGTTATGTTTTATATGTTTTATATATACCATGTACCTTTTACTCTGTAAATTGAATCATTTCAGCTATCAGTGTCATCTGTATGTTCGATGACTTTTATCTCAATAAACCAATACAATACAATGATATAATATACCCTGGATCTATTTAGGGTAGGTATGTTTTCAATACCTTCGCATATCAATCATACATAATATTCAACAACGTTTCTAAAATAAAATTTTTAGAGGTGCAATAATACATCCCAAATACAACCGAAAGTTCCATATAACAAATTAATTCACGAGAAATCACGAAATTCTTTATATCCCTCATATCCAGTTGAAACGTGGTTAGATACAAGGCAATACACATTACATAATTCTTAGACAAGAAAATAAAGTGCATGGCGAACCATGTACCTCCTGTGTACAGACAAATACTACTAAATTAATGTAATGTCATACATTTGACATAATAACCTCTTTTTTTGTTTCCTTTTTTCACAGCTTAAACATTTTAATGGTCGTAAAGATGAAAATGGTTAGTTCCAACATAGTGGATTTATGTACATGATAGAGTTGTAATGGAGTTTAAACAGAAGATATATTGCGCTTTGAGTACTGTGCGCTTCATTGCATTAATATCTATATGGGAAACTAACAGAAGAATATATCCATCTAAACGGGGAAAAAATAGTTGTACAATGATTATGAGGTACAGATGAAAATTCAAAATATATCAGGTTTGTACAAAAACGGTTCTCTTTCCATCTGTATAAAGTAATAATGTTGCATTGTAAACATATTGCGTGTGTGTAAAACATTAACTTGTATGACTGATTTAAAAACTGATATGTTTATCTTATCCATCGAAATAGAACATGGAAGGCTAAAGTTATGGGGGTGAAGTATTTGCGGCGGGAAGTAAGAGGGTACTTATTACCCCCCATGTCATTGAAGGCGTTATGGCGTTACGATGTAGAGCTATTTCAAAAGGCCCTCCATGTCATTCTTGGTGAGATTGTAAAGGTGCAACAAAATCGACAGATGACTGAATTGACCTTTGAACTCCTGCATCAAAGGAGGAAAAAAATGAAAGGTTGTAAATGTCAATATCCGTAAGAAAAGCATATTTAATATTTTCCGTTTAAATCCTGACTCACCTGTTTATCAAATAAACGATAATATTTTTCCATCACTAAATGAATATATAGAGATCATGTCATTAGCAAATAAATTTATGGCTTTCATTATATGACTTAATTCATTACAGTAGTACAAAAAAGAGAAGAACGTGCACTTCGTTAATAAAAATTCAAACTTAGTCCGTCTTAATGACTAGGCCTGCGGTTGATTGAACATAATTTTAATAAATCTTCGGGGAAAAACACGAGCAGATCGATAAGCCCATGCGACGGAAGGTCCGTGGGATCGACAAATTACCATACGCCCGACAAAGGTAATGCACGATGTAATAATGAAATCCATGGCCCGTCGGTCATTTGTAGCCTCATGGAAAGGAAAGTGACTGTACTGTCCACCATAGCTGTGCAACACTTGCTCCTGCGCCAATTCCTCTGTGTCTATAACCTACATTATTCAAATCATTAACTTCAACCCTGGCTCTACCCAGCACTATTTGTAACCCTAACCATCAACCTATACCTAACTCAAACACAATTGCAACCTGACCCCTAGCTCTAAACCTTTGACGAATTACACCTCTATGCCGGGTGATCGATATTTTTTTTGTCTCGTGGGCTGTTATCATTTTACAGAAGATCATAAAACAATGACTAAGTTGAACATATTTTAAAAGGCCCAATTTGCAGTGCCCCAAAACCATATTAAAAAACTGTCGGTTTGGCTGCCATTTTTCCTTGAAAAAATCTTTAAAAACCGTCGGTGTTTGATAATTCCTGAATCCGGGGGTAAGTTATGCCCATATGCCACGAAATCGAGAAGAGTTACGTGACCAAAGAACCGGAATCATTCACAGGTGCTAGAGAGCGAGCAATCATACTGCAACAACCGGTGACATTTCTGTTGGCGCATCAGAAGACTACACTCCAAGGGCGGGCTTTCGATTTGTGACAAAACACCGGAATGTGAGAAATATCGACGATGTTTAGTTCCAGTGTAAATGCAGCTACTGTTCCAGTGAGTATAGTTAAATCATTGTGATACATGGTTCAATTACGAGAGTGACGATTCGTATCCCAGCCCTGCACTAATGTCCTTTGGCAAGACAATAATCTACATTTGCCACTCCTGACCCAGGTGTAAATGGTTACGTGAAATACCACAGCGCTCCATATCTGGCCGATATGCTCTAACAAATGGTAAGAACAGTCCAAGAGTGTAATAGCATGACAAACACAAGCGCTATACAAGAAAACAGTACCTACAATTACACCTACAACTATATATCGCACTTGCAAATGGGGGACCCGTTTACACCTTTGTGAAGGGTGATAGACATGGCTTACTGTCTTGTGAAAGTAAGTTAGTGCTTGGCTGGGATTCGATTCTAATTATTCGGATTGAGTTTCACGTGGATGAACCACTAAACAACGATACTTCCTCATTAAACCCTATCCGTATTATACTAATATACCTTAGAGATAGAGGAGCAGGCCTTGTTCAGCTTTCCTGGTCGGACCTTGGGTTGATTTGTAACCTGGGTGCAGTAATCAGTCATCATCTTTCTCTGAAGTGGATGTTCATTGTAGTAGGGTAGATGATCCGATTCAGCCTAATGTGAAAGAACATACATTTATGATGAAAAAATGAATGCAATATGAGTACTTAGGTGTTGCATTTTAAAGAACTAAATTTCCCTAATTCAGTCCGACATAGAAACTAATTTGGCGATTGGAAACTGGTGTGACATTTCAAGTCTCCATATGGAGCCAAGATCAGAATTAAAACGAAGGTTTATGCAGGGTTTAGGAACCAGCTACACCAACCATCCTGGAGTCTTTCGGATCTGGGGATCGGACCAGTTCAATGAAATCCATTCCATCTTATTTGAAAGTCAGTATGGATTGTGACGTGGCAAACTGAGTAATATCATCCTCACTGATGTCGAATTACCTGTCTCAAGGTGTTGGTCGTTGTTGCGTCATTAAGAGCACCAGCGAGAGCGATGGCACATCTATCTGCTGTTTCTGATCTCGGCATCTCAAACATTGATGGTAGGTTGGTGAGTACTGAACTCCAGAAGTTAGACAAGCTGTGGATGCAAGTTATTGATACATCATGAGATAACACAACTTGGATTTTTTTTTCTCACAACTCATTGCTGGTAGGGGTGTGAGTAAACAATTGCACTCCTCTAAAAGGTTTTAAAAGAACAAATTGTCAGATTGGGAAAGGTTTCCTTAACATGTTTTGACTTTAGACAGGAGGGGGAGAGGTATTTAATGGAGCAAGACGAATTATCAGCGGAACGTATCCCCAATATACCGAACTAACTTGATTAGACAGATTTTTCGCTTCACCACGGTCGTTGCTATTGATGGGTTGTCATAAACATAAAACCGAGAAGCGAGGTAGCTTTTCAGGGTGCACTGATTATTATGAAACTGTTTATCTTCATAGGCATGAACTTATAGTAATGACTGAATAGTTTTTATGGAATCATGTACCATTTACATACTGTTTGAAGATGACTACACACAATTGAACTATGAAATACAACACTGGAATAAATTATAATATACTGTACATAATGTTTTCAAACATTAAAATACATGAGCCCTGCTCACCAATTCTTCTTCCATTTATCCGCGCAATTTTCGGGCAATCCTTCACCTGCGTACTTCATAGCCAGTTCATCAAATGTGTCAAAGAGATGCTTGACAGGTAGAGGGATCTTAGCTGGTTTCTTGAACATCACTTCAAAGATACCATCCACATATGGACTGATAGATGCCTATAGCAATGAAATAATTAAAGACGAATATACTAACATCAAATTGAAATCCTTTTTGTATGATATCATGGAATAATCATTGGTATTTCATCTTTAGAACACTATTCAACATGTTTACAATGTTATGGTTTTAGTATTACTGTCCATGTAGAAGTGGCATAAGAACAAACATATTTCAAATTACATCAAAACATAAAAAGAGAGATTAAATATTTATTCAAGGATTTGAGTTCCTTTTCATTACTAATGATATACACTACTGTTATACTTCATTCCTAGGAGTTTGAAACTACATTTACAATGACTGGAATGTGACAAAATAATGATTGATTGATTAATGGATTGATGGATGGTTGGATATATTGAATCGGTTTTTGTCAAAATAACGCTTAATATGCAGCTCAAGTGAAGGGCTGAACATGTTCAATTAACAAAGCAAAACTTACAGAATACTTACAAATCGAAATCAAACTCACGACGTATCAATTATAAAATAGAAAATTAACTTTCAGAATTTCAAAAGGCCGACAGAAACAAGTTCCAATTGATCAGTATAGCACCGAAATCCGGTACGAAAATCTTATAAAGACTCACCTTCATAGTCAGCATATGGGGGATCGCTAGATTTCGACCGAGGTTTGCTTTCATTTGATTCATATGATCAGGCAGGTTACTTTTTTTCCTCGTTAGCTCTTCTACACCACCCTGCAAAACAAATTAAACAGCGAACTTTTATTTTGCCTCTATTTGCTCTTTCACCATATTTCTCCTTTTCTCTTTGTTATCTTCCCCCTTATCTTTCTCTCTTCCTCTCGCTTTATCTCTATATGCCTCTTGTTTCCTCTCTTTTTCATTTCCTCTCCTCGCCCACTGTCTCTCATTATCGCTCTCCTATTTTCTTCTTCTATCTCTCCTCTCTCTCTCTCTCTCTCTCTCCCTTTCCTCCTCTCGTTTCTCTCTTCGTTTCCATTTCTCTATTTCTTTGTCTCTGCTCTGCCCTCCTTTCCCCCCATTTAATTATTGCTAAAGTCATTGAGAATTTAAATGATCAATATGGGATTATACACAGCGAGTCGAGACAAATGACTAGTTCGACCTATGTGTTACGTGATTAAAGGGCAATTGTACACCAGGAAAATATAAGCAAAACGTTTTCAACCATTAATATTTCGAAAAATGTCTAACCTTCAGGTGGATAGCATTCAAAGCTGGTTGTGAGGGCTGTGATTTAGGAATCATCTCCACGGTCACATGCTGCAAGGATTCGTCTGTAAAAAAAAAGATGTTAAGATTTTATGCCTAAATGTGCAATTTTCGCTATCGCTATTACCCCCAAAATACTTGGATGTAAATTTCAAGCCGGATTTCAAATGCACTCTGGTCTCAGCAAGGCCGGAGCCGCAGTCACCGAACTAGCTAGCTGTCTACATGCCACCTTTCACTTCGTCTTCGGCTCCTTTTGATTTTATATCGTAAGCAATTTTTTACTTTTACATACTTAATTGTCAGTTTGAGTAAGTCTGCTATACGCTGGTCGCATGATAATAAACGAGAAAACCTTTGGAGATATCCCTGTATGAGAGATGTGACTTTGGTAAGATTCCCAACAAACCCTAAACAGCGCGCGACTTGGAAAAAGAAGCTCAGAAGGCAAGACAAGTTTGAAATCACGCACGATCGTGACTTTGTTCGCGGCATTTTGACAAAGAACAATTTCCCAATGATGTAAAAGGAGTGGTATTCCCATAAGTATTTCTACTGGAACAATTAAGGACTTGTAAAATGTCCAAGTAGGTCAGTAGCAGCCGACAAGAGAGCTTTCGGATACGTATACCGTATGAACCGGAAGCATGTAAGTACCGGAAGTAGTTCGAAATTACGTCCAAGAGGTCCACATCGGGGCATTTTGGGGAATTTGCGACAGCGAGAATCAATATAACGCCTTGTGTGCACCTAACCTCACAGAAATTAAGTATGTCTTGGCTTACATGTCTTTGAAGAAACTTCTTTCAGATCGAGGGTTTGATATTCATCACCATAGTTCTTCGGTATTAGTGCAACGTGGGATCCGTTTCTAATCTGGAAGTACAAAATAAAGTTATGAATTTGATTTGATGTTCCGCAGTAATATTTATGACCACCCTAACTGCGCAATAATTTATGTGTTCATCGTGCGCAGTGCCTGGAGTTAACAAATATTTGTGTGAAAAAACTTACATGATCAGCTAGCCCTGCGCAGCTAGGGTACATACGACATGATTTTAAAAAAATGCGTAACCATTGTTTACATGCGTACCTCTGTATTAGCCGGGTACGAAAATGATGTGTATCCTCGATATTGGTCAAAACATAAACTATTCCTGTTTATGGGAGTTATTTAACAGTTTCATTTATGAAGTGCTTAAACACCAATACCATTAATACCCCGGCCAATGCCAGATTGATATTCAGGATAATTATCCTGGTATATCAATACAAACACATCCATATAACAAAATTGCAAATCCACTTGTCAGTTCTACAAGGTAAAATTTAGTGCTTACACGTAGCATTTACGATTACTAATAATATAATTATGCATAAACACACTGCTAATAAACTATAAGCTAGTAACGTACCCCAAAGCTCTTCATTGTGTTGATCATGGCTTTCCCCTGTGTCTCAGAGGATTTGTCTATTTCTTGTAGCAAAGTGATCCTGTCAGAAGTCTGAATCCACACTGTAAAAAAACAAAAGATAGAACGAGGGGAAGTTTTAACATCTCGATAACAGCAATTATTATGCTTTGATCATATCAAAATTCTCTATGGAATAGTCTATAGTCCATCCCTCATAGTCCTCTTTTTCTTATGTTAATTGAGAACTAATTTGTTGAGATAACCACCTGTCAGGGACCATGCAGGGAGGTCTAATCCCTCCTGGCCAAACTAGTGCAGAAGGGCTTTAAAGGCTCATTACATTATTAGTAAAATACATATATTTTCCCCACAGTTATTACGCACTGTTCTTTTTTTCAGCCAATGATTGTGGAAATGTTTCAACTGCTCCCGACTTTGTTTTTGTTAAAGATATGGGGTTGGAGTTCGAATCGAGTTATGTGTTAGGCTTATGGTCAGGCTTCGTTTGGTCCATGTTCTAAGCAAGCAAATCGGTTGGTGTACGAAATAAGCCGCGGATGAACTGACATTCATTACGGTTCTTCTTCATACAACCGAATTTAAACAATTATTATGATTTCATTCATTACTCTCACCTAGATCAACTGCATCTATATCCCTCGGCAGCAAGCAGTAACTCTTCTTCCAGAGTGAGTCTAGAATCTTCTGTTTGGCTTGTTTCACAGTATCAACATCCAACACAGTCACGTGAAGATAAACATTTCCGTCTTCATCAACAACATCAATGTCCTAGAATGGCAAGGGAAATAGAACGTTGATAGCAGGTATTGAAAGGATGATCTTGATATTGATATTGTTTATTCTCTTTAAAAAAATGAAGGCCAAACATTTTGTCAACCTGCCGGTCAACTGAATCTGGTCTCGCCAAAACCACTATCCTGTTTCTGCAGCCTAGTGGTTAAGGCATTTTATACAACACAAACGTACATCCTTGTCATTTGATTGGAGGATTGTTGGTCACATGATATTCAATAGATGTTCTATTGCACGGGCGTGCAAATCTTTGGTTATATGCAGACTGCGTACCTCTCTGTCGTGCGCGTATCCCTGCGTGTATCTGACGCGAAGGCAATCTGAATGTGAAAGGCTTGACTCCAACTTTAATTAATCTTTAATATAAGGAGTAAAGCATAATTTGTTGATTAACGTTCTATTAGATCTTCTCCGATGTTGTATAAAACAAATAATGAATGTTTTTCATTCGTTCAATACTGCGAATATTTTCATTCGTTGAAAGATTAACGTTAATTCGTCCTTGTTTTCACGAAGTGACGGTAGTGAGGAAAATCGTAACGCAAAGTGAATGCAATTTTTTTTCACTACCGTCACTTCGTGAAAACAGCGACGAATTCTAGAATGTTAATCTTTCAACTCTTGAAAATATTCGCACTATTGAACTCATAACCATTCATTATTTGTATACTAAGCCAAGAACCCGGATTCGATTTCGAAAGAGACTGAGTTTAACCTTTCTAAATTGTTAAATGTACGCCAACAAAGGGGAACAATGATAGAGCTACAGACCGCGAGGCATGGATCTTAAATTACGATCGAAATCCTTCGGGATTTTAGCTATGGCATTGAAGCCGGTCGAGACAATTATATTCATAAACAGTCAGTCACTTATATTATCACCCATTATAGGCAGTAAACTTACCAGAGAATGAAAGTCAATTTCCTGATCAATGAGTTTGCTAAACTCCAGTGTGTAGTATGCATCTCCAGTAACGACATCTATAGGACCTTTCTCGGTCTGGGTCTTAACTGCTTGGTACAGCATGTACAATGGGTAGACGCCATACACCTAAGGTAGTACCAACACAAATGAGAAGGAAAAAGTTATGTAGGCCATGTACTTTCTATATTTGACTTGATTAAATCGTCTGTGTGGATAAAAGCGCTGAAAGCATTCGGGGAATAACATTCCTGTCAGATACCCATTAAATACACATGGATGGAGAGTGGAAAATATCATTGTCACATTTTGAATGTTAGATTGATTACATACAACGGCATATCACGATGTTTTCATATTTCAAACTTTATAATTGCAAAGGATAAATGTTTCAGTATGTATAAGTTTATCCTAAGCCTCAGGACACAACCGACGGAAGTTGAAATCACCATAATACATGTAAAATATGTAAACCTTATGCATTTACCTTATCTTTATTTCGAAATTACTAACGTGCCGTCCTGCTATAAATTTGTTAACATCACAAGTAGATAAATATGCCATGTTTTATTTGAGAACAAACCTCACCTTCAAGTACTCGAACATAAACATGGCAAACCAGTTGTTGATCAATTTCTGTGCGATTGATTCAGTGCTGAAAGAAGAGGAAACATTTTCAAAGAAAAATATGCAGAAGAATTTAAATTACAGAAATAGATACTTTTAAACGTAAAGATAACGTTAAAAGGTAGCTTATTAATAAGTGCCAAAGTAAATAATGTACAGGGTATCAACTTTCCCATCCATACTGAATAGGAATGTCACATCATCGAGCAAAGGTGCAATATAAATATAACGTCATAATTCCAACTATATTGCATAAATAATGAAAGAATAATTATTGTGGTTTAGAAGTAACGAATGCAATGAATGTTTAATCATTCTGAAAGCCTGTTCATGAAAATGATTAAGATGTGTGTAAACAAAATGGTTACTTGGTGAATAGTGTATCCATCCGTCTTCTGGACTTAGATGCTGTTACGATTTCATCTTCAACAAGTGATGTCAATACACTGCAGAAAAACGGATATGTAGGAAAGAAAACATTAACAAATGTTTAAGAAAAAATCCGGATAAAGTATGCTAAGTAATCAAAACCACGTATTTATTCCTCTAGGAATGCGCAGATGAGCATTTTGTGAAAAAGTGACACAAATCATAATTGACTATTTGCTGTTAACATGATCGCCGTGAGCTTGAAGAAATCAACTAAATGGCAATTTCAAGACGCTATTGTTTTTATCCAATAGAAATTATATTCGGATTATGTGACGTTTCATTGGAACATTCCAATAGCTAGTAGAGAGCCTGTTGAAATTGCGTTGTGTTGCTTTTTCGAAAGTCTTTGCTTTGTTGCACTTCAGGTTGTCAAAGTTATTTGCTGTTACAATATGTTTTACAATATGGAATTCAACTACAAGACGTAAACTTACTTTGTAAAGTGGATCGACTTTCCCTCGCTGACGAATGTGATTGCCAATAGAGATGCAATGAGCTCCCTACAAAAAAAATGGGAGAAGCCATATATTGCTTCGTTATTTCTGACCATATTGAATTCAACAATAGACAGCTGACGAGGTGTAAAGGGGATTTATAATTCTTATATATATATATGTCAAGTTATTAGGTTTATGACACAATAATAATAATTGCTTTTGGGGGGTCAAATTTATTTAACTAAATGTCTTAGGAATTAATTAGAAACACGCTATTTTGTATCGGCTTTATAGTACAGGTGATGTAGTCGAGAGGTTGATGAATGCTCGAGCACTTGACTGAAGATACTAAAGTCATGTAGCCACTGTACGGCATTATTGTCCTACAACAAGATATTGATTAAACTGTTTGCCATTCTCCTCCCTAGTCCTGGCAGCCTGTTTAATAAATAAATTACAAGAGGAAAGTCGAAGTATGCTTTTATGGTTGATCCAGGCTTTATACAATAAGACATCGCTTTAAAAATGTCATTACATTATATTATCTCGTTAAAAATAAATTTCTTTACTAATATGTCATACTTCTAACTTGTATATATCGAAGAGTATTTACATTCAGCATCAAAGATAAGAATAGTCATGTACCTTTCTCGACCCCGTCCCGTTTTCTTATTTTCGAGTTGCCTGATGAATTCTATCAATCCGGCCTTCTCCTTCAGCATACGATAGAACGATATCAACGAATGCTCCATAAAGTCTTCCATGTACTGAAACAAAATAGACCGGAATATCATTGAGCAGAAATATTTACAGAAGATACAATCAAGCAGAAGAACCGGTGCAAAGCATTTGAGTGAACTGCACAATTTTAAACATCAAGCTCCGTGTTATCTATCTATTTATATATACCCTATGTAAACCTTGAAGACGAACCTCCGTAAGTGTCTTATAAGAAGCTTCAACAGAATAGCTGCCTATAAATCACTAGTCTGATATGTTTAAAGTTAGCATATCTTTATGAGATAAAACTTATTGTTTAGGAGAAAGCCTTTTCATATCAAGATTATTTTACCTCTGGTTCTGTTGTTTCTGGATGAATACCAAGCCCAGCAAACAACATCATTGTGACATATTGGACATGCCCGACGAATGGAACTCCTTGCTTCTGGACTCTGTCGTCAGCCTCAGATAAATCCAAGCTGGTATTTGAAACTAATGGACAAATGCAAGGAACAAAGACATCAAAATTATTTTGGGTTTGGTTTAAGTCGATATAAGGCGAATGAGTTGCAAGGGGGGAATATTTCATAAAGATATGCGGGTTAGATATTTTGATGTTCATGTTGTTTTCAAAGGAACGGGGGTAAAATAATCATACATCTTTTGTCCGCAGAATAAAAATTGTTAATATCATTTGATTGTATCTACACTGTATTTCTGGACGCCCATATGAAAACTTGAATACTTCTTTTTATTTGATACAGGATAGAGTTACGGTATGTGCTAAGGAAGCGTTATAAGGGCAGTTCATAGTCGTTTAAAATGATCATATCCGGTTATCAAGATTCTTTTGATTGTGGAGTCGATCTGGTCCAGAAGGCCTTCTTTCCTCATATCATAGCAAGTTAATTGACATTACATAGGCTCTATCCACGAGAGAAGACTAAACACCATTCCTGAAATGTAAATATAGCCAAATATGATGCCTTGACAGCTTACGTGGTATTACTAGAAATGTTTGTAGCAAATAATAAATAATACCTTCTCGAACTCTTTTCAAGATGTTCATTCGGATCATTTTGACCTCTTCCTTAGCTCGTTTCACTTCCAGTTGTTTCTTTCTGAACCACCACACTAGAATAATCATCGGAATGATGATCAAAATGGGGACGACAATGACCACAGGTATTACAATGGCTATCAAAGGGTTTCCTTCCGTAGCCCATGCTGAAACAAAGCCTGGAGAGAACCTTACATTCCCGTGCAACACCTGGGTAAAAGTTAAACAAGATTATGGTAACATAATGAATGATAAATTTGTATAGCGCATAATCAATACATTTTAATAATTCTTTATGCGTTTCAACATAATACAGATATTTTTTAATTAAGGTAGGTCGTGCTTTTTTAAAAGTATCGAGAGAATATATGTTCCTAATTTCCATGGGTCGAGAACTCCATAGAGCCTTAACTAATGCGTTAAAGGATTGAGTTCAAAACAAAAACAAAAACAAAATACATCATAGTACTGGTCAAACTGGTTCAGCGAAGTCTTTGAAATCCGTTCCACAAAACAGCAACTCATATGCCATTTGCATGTGCTTATTTAACACTGGAAGAGGCTGAAGGATCTATGCAACTATTTTAAAGTATCAAAATAGTGTACGTGGCTGCAGACTGTTAACGTATACAAACCCATCCCTACAAAAATCGTACTGCGGTATACTATCGAACGCCAAACCTCACATTCTCATGCCCACATCTCAACACATTTCAAGCAGGACTTATATCCGCGTGCCTAACCTAATAACCTCAAATCCCAAATCTAAGCATGCATATATTATGTACCTCACTGATGTACATCCACATTCCAAACCTCACGTTCTCTTTACCATATCTTTTTTTTTTAAAGTAATTTTGTTTTATTTCTCCAAATGTGTAATACAAACAATAACATACCCCCTACACACACGCACGCACACACACACACACACACACGCACGCACTCACGCACGCACATACACGCCCACGCATTATACACTTCACACCTTCACTCTCACACCTCCATACCAATACACATGTCGCAAACACACACGTACACTCACCCACATCTGTCAGGATGTTGGACTCGTTGAACGCACACGCTAACCAACGCACACACATATTTTTGTATTTGTTTTTATTTAATTTTGTTTTATTCCTCCAATTGTGTAATACAAACATACAATTGAATAAAATAAACAAACATATGCACTCCCACACGTACCACACACACACACACACACACACGCACACACACAAAATCGGTTATGTCGATCAGCTGCTTGCCAACCCCCCCCCCCCCCCCCCCCCATGTAAAAATGTGCCAAGACCAAATCCAAACACCCTATATCATCATGCAAACACTTTCATACACCCACTCCCAATTCATTTATCAGTACGCCTACCCACCAGGGAGGGAAAATGTGAAAAAGTGCACAAAATAAATGTCTAGCAAATACTGACTAAAGACTGCAACACACTTTTAGGCTCTGGAGGGCCCAAGAGTGCAGCGTTTAGACTAAATACAAATGCACAAATCTTCTTGCTCGGTCGCTACGCTCCCTCGCATAATATCCTGCAAAATGTACAAGTAAATATAAAACAAAATCTGTATTCCGTTTGCACCACGTAAGCATATTTTACATTGTATGTTTACAAGATTAAAAATTATAAAAATAGATCAATGCTACAAAAAGTGCCATTTTGCATGTTACAGGTATTCTGTGATATACATGTATTGGTTGGTTTTAATAGTTCACTACCACATAGTCTATAAATTTGCCATTTCAACTCCCATAGCGATATCAATGTTCATCTACATGACAGAGGCCTAGAGTGTGAAATATGCCCAAGCATCCTACTTACTAAAATTTACCTTCTGAATATGTACAACCCTAATTCAGACTGCATACTAATTACCGGCAAAGTAAAAGTGAAGTGTGAAAAAGTATATTGCATGTTTGTATACTATAGTTTCGCTAAGGAATGTCATTTTTTAATACAACAACACTTTAAATACATGTGGAAGGTAGTCACTACTGTCACCTACTCACCTTCGCCCCTCTCGTTCACTATGCTCCCTCGTCCTTCGCATTTCGTCCCCCTAGTCATTAAAAGAAATCGCCGCCCCTGCTACCCACACTCAACTAACCCCACCCTCTTTCATCCCACCTTACTCACGCACATACACCATCTGTCAGGATATGTACAGTAACTTGTCACACACACACGCACACACGCACACACCCTCTCACACACACACGCACACACACACACGTAACTCTGTCAGGTTCTACTTCTAACACCTCCCATACCCCGTGTCGTGACGCAAACACCCCATACACACAATCACGAACACACACATACACACCTACGCACATACACCGCCTCTGTTTGGACTTACACCCGCATCACCAACCTTACATCCTCACCCATACATTGTATGGTATGATAGTTTGTAACCGTGTACGGGATTAAAACGCATTGTATAGGTATGTAGTCGAGTGGTTTGAGTACTTGATTGGAATTATGTCGTCCGTTCGATCCATTAAAACATCACCAATGTCCTTTGGCGAGGCATTTATCTACATTTGCCACTCCGTACCTTGGTGAAATATGGGAACCCGGTAGGGTGACGAAAGCCTTGGTGAGAGATAGTAATTACCATATTCCCCACGGCTACATATTATAGGAGTGTAAATGATGCACATTGTACGCACGAATGAATCTGATGACTGGGGTAATAATGATTTCTGTTAGGCGCTTTGAGACGGAATTTAGTTTTAAGCACTATATAATTCCAGATTTATTATTTTCAAAATTAGTAATAACATATCTCGACTTACTGTCACGGCAGGGAGATTCCTTGCTGGTCCCTGACCCAATGTTCCATTTTCGTAACCTGCTAGAGGCTGTTCCTCTGGCAGCTGGCAACGGACCACATCAATTTCAAGAACATCCACATGACATACACCATTCGGCCCTAGAAGAACTTGAACATCATCCTCCGTGCTAGCCAGATCTAAGCCAATGCCCTAGAATGATTCAAAACAAGATCATTACTACGTTTATTCATCTATTTCATGTACCTTAACGTATTAAAGCTTTAGATCTATTTCTGTTTTCGTGCACTATGTCGGTGCTCTCCTTTCGTTTGTGAGTAAATCATTTGCCCATGTGAAATTCTCGTTAAAATATAGAAAAAACAACGAAAAATTGAACATTCCTGTAGTTTTTTTTAATGAAAAAATATTTATATCCAGGCAGGGCAGCGCTATTACAGGGTCCTTTCAACACTCACTGTAATATCGAGTCGTCCATTACTGCTCCCATAGATCCTGTTTGGCCCACTGAAGCTTTCATACACAGGGTCTGGATAGTACTCTATAAAGCCGCCATCGACGATGTAACCATCAAAATTAAAAGTTAGATTTGCTGTCATAATGCCATTTGTAGCTCGTCTCCTTCTGGTAGAAATACCATTGTCAGGAAAGTTTGGGGTTGGACAGATGAGAAGAGTTTCCGTTCCATTGCAGAGCTGTGGAACATAAATCAACACATCTTGAATAAAATTGAATAGATAAATCAAAGTTGTTTGACAATGAATTATAAATCAAGTAATAGAAGGAGATCTCATGATTCGCTATTAATGTCTATTCAAGTCACCGGATAAATCATGAGATTAATGAAACATGACATATTAAGCCATGAATGTTGATTTAAATCCCAACAAAAAGCGGTACAAATCAAGAAAATTAAAGGAAAAGGGCACACTAGTAGACCGGAAGCCCACTGGAACAGTATCCCAAGCGAATTGATTATCCAAGAGACCGACAGCGTTAGTCTAGCGAACCCCCTGAAAACTTCAAGAAGTTGTCAAGGGATTTCATGGACTGTCATTCTCGAGGTACGTCCATTCCAGGGAAGTTGTATGGTCATGATGATGTGTTTGTAATTTATACTTTAGCAGACTACATTTGCTTTGTGAAGAAGCAGACAACAACCAGCAAACTAATACATAAATACCTTAGAGTTACTAGCATCTGTTGTAAGTGAAGAAACTATTATCCGAGGTTCCTGGATGAGATCAAATCTTCGTCCTGTTAGTTTGATATCCAGACCTCCTTTGTATTAAAAGAAGTAATATTACGTTTTTCAGACTATGAATCAAACATTTGAACTTCATATACGTAGCAATGTTAATGAAATGTCACCTGCAGAACTGACAACAATCAATGCCTTATTATCCTTGAAATATTTGTGTGGGGGGAAGATGTATAATAATATCTGAATTAAAAAGTATAGAGATATTTCAATGCAATTGAGAAAGCCTTATTTCAGCCCAATTGGACACTGTTGTCTATTTGTTCCACTAAAGCTTCACATGACCAGAAATGTACCTCGTTACACGCCCAATTAACACTATAAGGTATAGCCAGACGATCATTTTTTCCTAGCATTCTAAAAGGCTCCCGCCAGTTTGAAACAAGAATAAAGATATAGTTCCTTACGACATAATAGACATAGTTCTGTCAGTGCCATCAATGATTGCGTTTGGATAGTAGGTAAATGTGCTGTCTTCAAATGTTTTTTCAACTCCATCAAATGTCATGGTCAATAACACAGAGACTTGTTCATTGATTTGTAAGCTGCTTGTGACGCAAGTCGCTGTCGTGTCTTCAACAATCCTGAAGAAGAAAAAAATACATCCATACATATCATTACATCAAAGCTCTATATATCATGCTAGAGGAGATGGGGGTTAAGTTTAACTTCCGTAACTTTACGTGTTCCAATATTTTAGTGTTAAGTATTTGAATTAGTATTGTAGGTTTGATTAAGGAAGGTGAAACTAACTATGTCAATTGTTTAAACTGGTTAACTATAAATTGGTGTACTGACAACTTGCTGGATCTACCCACGTAAACAAAAAAATGGTATTCGTCTTTAGACACAAACCAATCGAATCGAGAATAAATGGTGAAGAAATTTAAATAGTACATACCTACAAATACCTTGGTACTATAATTGACGATTTTATGAAGTGGGGGATCAGAGTAAAGCAATAACAAGAAGGGACTACATCGGATGCATTTTCTTAAAAATTATAAACATTTTATGTCGATCGCAACGTAATGGTCTTGTTCTTCAAATCAGTAATTGAAAGTATCATCGCATTTGATTCTGTAGTCTGGTACACGAGTTGTGGTAAAGGAGACTTCACTACATTGAATAGAATCATCAGACAGGCCGAGAAGATAATATGACAATAATAAACCTTAGAGATGTATGTCAAAATAGAATAGTAGAAAAAGCAAAATTCATCTTAATGAAAGCAGTACCCCTTGAACAAAAACTATGAAAGAATGCGGTCCAGTAAAGGTTAAGATCAGCGCGCTGTCGGACAAATCGGCTATCAAACTCATTCATTCATGAGGAAGGTATCATATAGGGCAAACATACAATAATGATACCTTTACATAACAGTTATAGTAATATGAATAAAATAATAATAATATAATAATAATGATGATGAATTTAGTGACAATGATAATAATAATAATGATAATGACAATGATAATAATATGATAATATATCAATTATGATAGTGCAATACATTTTGTATACTTGTTAAAACTTATCGTCATTCTACCTCACTTGGTATACATTATTTTCGATGCATTACTATATCTTTAATTGTTAATTGTTTTGTTTTTGTTCTCTGTCCACTCAAAAATGTTTTTTGAATTTATGAAAGCGACTCATTTTCCCTTACCAATCAATAAAGGTGTGTGCAAGCACAAGTATGCGTGGGTGCAATTGGTGTGTGCGCGTGTATGTGCGCGTTTGTGTGTGCGTGTGTATGTGTCTGTTTCTAAATTATACTTGGTGATTGTGATTACATTGTAAATTTATATATCCCATAATCAATTCCCATCAAAAATATTCTCACATTAGTAAAATGCAATTCGCAGTTCATCTACCAATTCATCAGCAATATTACAATTGTATCTATCAACACACAATAAATGCTACTGAAAACATGTTTCGCAAAAATTGACCATGAAGGCACATAATATAAATAACCGATACTCACAAATTGTTACATTGTGCTTCTCCAAAACTAGCTTCAATTTTCCTTCCTGTGTTGAGATACATCCCAGTAATAGTAATCTCAGTCCCTCCTGCTACCTGCCCCTTCGTGGGACTAAACCCTGATATCATGGGATCCTAGCAAGGAAAGTACTTAATCGTATAAATCGATTCAGAGGATTACACATCAATAAGAAGTAGGTTACGGCTGAATGTTTTATCAGTGGCATTTAATTAATGCGCTTATCTGCTCTCGAAGCCCGATATGAGAGTATAATAATAACGTTATACTATATATATTCTTTCTTGTAAAGAATCAGCAGTATTAACTATTTAATGGGGAAAAATACCTAAGCTCAAATGTAAATGTATTGCAATGTCAGTAGCGGTAAACTATTACGTGTAAGTTTGTATTGTTTTATTAGGTCATGCAAATTACTTCACTGGCACAAATGGCATTACAACAGGTTCTGTGACAAGTCATGAATCAAAAGAATTTCAAGCCCACCAGCATGTGTGCATATTATGGCAGGGCAGAAACAAAACGAAAAGTCCGCAGCAATGGTTCTCTAAGAATTAATCGAATTTTTTTTTCCACGGAAATGTATTTGTGAAGTTGATATTCGATAGATTTTATTGGCACCATTCAGCAAAGCTCATGTAAACTAGGCAATTTGTTATGCACTCACCCTGTAAAAGAATTCTGCAATACTCCTTCCGTTCTTAGTACTTTCACCAGACCTCACTGTGATTCCAATGCGTCCTGATATCAGTTCAGTAGATATCCCAGTCATGCAGCTAACACTGACAACAAGAACGAAATGAGACAAACGATCATTTGACGTAAACATATTTTGCAGCCAAATTTTTTTTTTTTTTGTTGTTATGGACGCTGTTTTTATATTCATGCAATGATATCATGAATTTTGATATTACTCAAATGTTCATGTATGCAACACATTTATTAAATGAGATGACATATATTCAGCATTCCAGCACTCTCGGTGATAACGCAATAATGGAGAAACAATTAAAGTCACCCTTCCCTAATCACTCAGTGGCCATTCATAAGACGTACATGAACACGAATACATCAAAGACATTAAAGCTATTTTTGTTTTTTTGCTTTTTGTTTTTACCTCTGTCCTGGCTGATAAAATGAGCCCATGTCAGTCAGAATACACACCAAGTCTCCTATGACAATTTCCAGTACATCACCAAACTCTACTCCTAGGTCAGTTCCCGTGATTTGTAGTCTCGTTTGAGCATTGCAGGGGCGGCGATTTCTTTTCATGACCGGGGGGGACGAAACGCGAGGAACGAGGGAGGAATGACGTAATGAGCAAAAACTATATATATATATATTTTTTTTTTTTTTGGGGGGGGGGGAGAAAAAAAATCCGAATCATCACCGCTCTTACATGTTACATTTCAAAGTGGGAGGGGGGGGGGGGGGCTAAAGTATTTGCGATCAAATAGAGCAAAGCAAGTGGCGCGTAAATTGGCGTGGGGTACAGGGGCGAAGCTCAGAGTTTTTAGGCATTTAATAAGGGTCAGATGAGCATATTTTGATACCTTATTTGTGACACTTGCATGCAGGTCCGTAATTGGAGTGGGGTCCAGGGGACGAAGCCCCCAGAAGCTCAGCGGTTTTAGGCATTAACTTACGATCAGATGATCATCCATGGGTCGCCTTAGGGCCCTTGGTGGGGTGTAGGGCGCGGAGCCCCCGGAAGCTCAGGGTTTTAGGCTTTTGAATATGGTCAGATGAGCTTCCAGTGGCCCGCTTAGGGTCCTGGTGGGGTCCAGGGGGCGAAGACCCCGGAAGCTCAGGTGTTTTAGGCATTTATTTATGGTCAGCTGAGCAACCAGGGGCCCGTCTTAGGGCCCTTGGTGGGGGTAAGGGGGCAAAGCCCCCGGAAGCTCAGAGAAAATCATGCCATTTCAGCAACATTTGTAAATTAGTCACTGGTATCGAATTAGAAATAAACCACGTTTGAATTTTATCGGGGGGGGGGGGGGGGTGGGGGGGAACTACCCCAAGCCCGAGTGAGTGAGCATAGTGAACGAGAGGGGTGAAGGTGACGAAAGTAACTACCCCCTCACAGGTTTTGAAGTTTTGTTGTATTACAAAATTATATTCCTTAGGAAAACTATAGTATGAAAAGAAACAATATACTTTTTTTCACACTTCACTTTTCTACAATATTTACTTGAATATTTTGAAGGATATTATGCGAGGGAGCATAGCTCCTGAGCCAGAAGATTTTTGGATTTGTATTTTGTTTGTTTGTTTCCATATGTTTATCATGCAAGGATATTTGACAATTGGAAGTAAAACTCCAGATGATTGATACAATTAAAACACATAGATAACGCACCGAAATGAATGATTTCGTACGTCTTTACAATTTTCTTTTAAGTGGATTTGGCATCTTACAAATATATTGTTATTATTATTAAAACTAAATTGATATGATCTCTTACGGTACATTGCATACTTTGTTTGGTGACATGTTATTACTTTCAAATCGCATAAGGATCTTTTATTCTCTTACGTCAGTGATAACTGGTGCTGAACAGAGCTGGGTGTCATTCTGACTGAGAAACTGATTGTTCTGACAAACATCACTCTGAACGACATTGCAGTCATCACCACACCAACCACAGTTTAAGTTTGATGGAGTCACTTCTTCTGACAGGCACCGGCTACAACTTCCACTGTTAACCAAACACTTGTACAGGGTCACTTCAATGGAAAAAAGAAATTATGGGAGGAACTTTCTATCTAAAACAAACGTAATCACTTCCTCTGTCTAAGGCTATTTTATTTCTTTATAATAATGTCTAAGCTATGATAAAATGATTCAGAACAGTTTTCAAAATAATAGTATCTAACAGGTGAATTGACAAATGAAGACTTAGATGTGAAGTCTCATTTGAAAATGCGTTAAATAATTTGTTTGAAATTCTTTTTAATTTTCTTCATAACATTAACAGTAGATTCAGGTAAAAATAATAAATAATTGGAAGAGTCAAAAATAGTTTCATCAAAGTAAATGGAGGACAATTATATTTTCCTGCATTTTATAGATTGTATAAAAGTGACAATTACATCGTGTTTAATAAGGAAGGACTACGGTGACATTTTTGTTTTATAATTTATCCAAACATGCTGTGGAATTGATGGGGCATTAGTACAACACGAAAAGGGTATCATGATCATACCATATGTATATGTCGGATCATCTATGTTGTATTGCCCATTCCACTGAACCGAGACGCTTACATTCTTCTCGATGATGTTCTCATTATACATGTACTGAAATTCAAAGGTTCAAACGAACATAGTTTTAAAACATGGTTAAAATAAAAGACAGGTGTAATGCGAATATCTAGGTTCAGTATATAAATGATGGTAAAGATTATGTATAGAGTAAAAGGTCAGGGTAATAATTTCCAAAATACAGGATATGTGTTATGGGTCAGTGGATATGTCACCGGACTGTGAATCACATGGTTCGCAGTTCGAGTCCAGCCACGGTACTAATGTATTTTGCAAGAAAGTTATCAACGCTTGCCACACCCTACTCAAGGGAAGTAAATTGGTACCCGGTAGGAAGAAATTCCTTGGATCCTTTAGCACCCTATAACGGCAGCTAAGCTTTAGCTGGGGTAATAATGTTACACTTTTTATTACGCGCCAAAAAACATATGCCTGTAGTAGCTGCGCCATATAAAAGGACATATTATTATTATTTGCACTTTACCAACGGATTAGTATAAACACACTGCGAGTATTAATGAAGATGAAGGAAGAAAGGGAAAACGGGGAAGAGAAAATGGTGAAAGGCTTAGCAAAAATCAGCACAAGAGCGATAAGGAGAACCGGATAGTGAGAGGGGGAAGGAACAAGAAGAGAAGGGAAGAAGATATAGGACCAGAAGGAGGAGGGGATGAACGGAGGAAAGATGGCAAATATCTATATATAAGAAATAATGATGCTCCGTACAATAAGAAATTGTTTTACAATTAAGCCCCAATGGTATCATTATTTCTCAATTTGTTTGTGTATTCTCTCGAACTCCGAGCAGAAATCATGACTTTCTCTTATGTATTTATGTTAACTTGGTACGTATTAATTGATATAGGTCACTAATGATAGTAATCTAGTTAGATTGAAACTCTTTTTATCCATGCAATATCATTTTTTTTCCAATTCAATTCTCATTTATTTTATTCTCGGTTAAAAAATACATTGATACAAAAGCTACAAAATAATCCATGAACAAATTTAGAAAAAAGAAATGGGGGAACTACAAAAATAAAGCCCTTGGCCAAGCGTTGTTCCTAATATCCATTCATAGCATAGTATTGATGATTGATAATTTAAGAATTTTTCCAAAGGTTCCAAACAAATACTTACCTCTTCAGCGCTACATAGAATGTAAGTTTCATTGAAGAAGGAAGTTGGTACTCGTATCCCAACTCCATCAATACGAAGAATGCAATCGAACGAATGAATCTGTTGAAATATTATATTAGAACATAATATTTTTAAATAATTTCAACAGATGACAAGGCACAATTTTCATTTTTTGTCAGAGATTATTGAATTATTTAATTCATGTCACAAAAACTACTGCAAATTTTGCCACGCTCGAACCAGGTGAGTTATGAAATGTTTACCAGATAGGAATTGACTCTTTAAAAGTTCTTTCTTGAACTCATCAGAAATTAAATTTAAGAAGAATCTCTCTGAAATAGAAACTGACAAAGAATCTTCATCAGAAGCTATATGGACAGTCTATAAATCAGTGCTTAAAGAATCTGCTGAAGCAACCCTTGGTAAAGCAACAAGACGTGCTAAGAAGCCCTGGATTAGTAATGAAGTTCTCTTACTAGCTGAATAAAAGACCAAATTAAGACGGAACAAAGGTACAAAAGCCAAGGAGGAAAGGTACAAGAATCTAAGATCAGAAATCCAAAGAAAGATAAGGAAGGATAAAGCATATTGGTTGGAAGAAAGATGTAAGGAAGTAAACGATTTCAACATAGCTGGTAAAGCCAAAGAAATGTACTCAGCTATCAAATCGGTCAAGACCAACCCCACAGAGAAGCACAACAATCATGTATAAAAGACAAAAACGGCATCATCTTAGATCAGAGGAAAAACATAATGGAACGCTGGAAAGAATATGGAACTGAGCTTTTTGAAAGACCAATTGAGTGTCCACAAACAGAAAAGCATGTCCCTATAATGGAACAAGAACCAGTGCCGAAGTTGAACATGCGGTGAAGAAGCTCAGAGCAGGGAAGTCACCAGGAATTGATGGAATACCAGCCGAACTGGTGAAAGCTACAGGACCATATGGTATCAAATTTCTCCACAAATTGTGTGCGAGCATTTGGACTTCTTGCCATAGGCCAGATGAATGGGAGATACAGGAATGTTTTGTTCTGTTTAAATCTGGGGATCAAAAACTGTGCTCAAACTACATGACTATTGCCCTTATCAGTCACACCATCAAAATCTTACTCGAGATAAGTGTTAACAGAATGAAACAAAAGTTAGAGCAAGAGCAACCAGAAGATCAGGCTGCCTACAGAAAAGGTAGAGGGATCAGAGCATGCTTGTGTGTTTGCAAGTTTTACTTGAGAAGGTGATTGCCATGGATCAACAAGCTTTTATCATGTTCATAGACTATTCAAAGGCGTTTGATTCTGTGAGTCACAACAAACGTTTTCCATCTTCTTAGATATGGGCTTCCCAAAACACCACGTCACACTAATCCAATCTCTCTATGTAAACCAAAGAGCTAGAATCCGATGGGATGGTGAACATACTGAAGAGTTTGAGATAGGAAAAGGTGCAAGACAGGGCTGTATCCTATCACCATACCTCTTCGTCACATACACAGAAAGTGGGATGAGGGAAGAAGATGTTGCGCACTATGGCATTAAATTTGGTGGCAAAACCATCTCAAATCTCAGATATGCTGACGACACAGCACTTATCGAATCTTCCAAAGATGGAATTGAAAGTCTCACTCATGCAGTAAACGATGCCGGCAAGAAACCCAACTTGCATTTAAATGTTAAAAAGACTAAACTCCTAGTTGCCGGGAAAACCTCAGATACCGATTGTAGCATCCAGATCGACGGGGAAACAGTCAAGGATGTGGAGAGTTTCAAATATCTTGGATCTACAAAGAACAGCGATGCCAGCTGTACCAGTGACATAAATATAAGAATAGCCATATCAAAGAAGAGAATGGTTGACCTGCATGTACTTTGGAATGACAGGAACATCTCAACCGGTCTGAAAATAAAACTGGTCATAACCCAGGTTTGGAGTGCTTTGCTTTATGGTGCTGAAAGCTGGACACTGCTCAAAGTCGATGAAAATCGCATAATGGCAGCAGAAATGTGGTTCTGGAGGTAAATGCTAAATATAAGCTGGAAGGACAAAAAAACTAACCTCAGTGTTCTACAAGAACTAAACACAGAAAGAGATCTCCTTGGAAAAGTGGCATGGCTCAAAATGGGTTACTTTGGACGCATTCTGCGTGGCAGTGGGAGCCCCTTTAGCAGCACAAATAATAGAAAGCCAAGTAGAAGGAAAAAGAAAAAGAGGCAGACAGAGAAAGCAGTGGTTTGATAACATCAAATAATGGACAGGTCTCACATATTCAGAAGCCAAAAGATTAGCATAGGACAGAAACAAATGGAGAAAGACAACAAGAAGATGTGCAGATGTGGTCGCCAATCGCCAGCAACCGACGGTGGCAGCCAGGTAGCCAGGTAATGGGTACCGGGCTAGACGACTGGTAATAAACCGGGAGCATCGGAGGTGATAATGTGCCATTATTATCAGTAGTAGAAGTAGTAGTAGTATTACATTCTATTCTCACATTATGCATGTAAAGTTTGCAATCCTCATAGCACCAATAGGATTATATTCATACCTTTGTCTGCTCTGTAGGGAGATTCTTTGCCAGAAGTACGTAACCAGAAGGAATATTAACTGGTATGAAAAACGATTCTGATGTCCCCATCAGCTGAGGGCAAAAACTCTGGCCTTTGTTTCCAGAACCTACGTCGTTCTTCAAATATATATTAGATACAAGATACAAAAGAAAAATAATCAAACACATTGCACCTGTAGCTTATTGTCAATAAGTGTGTATGTATGCGTACGGTATTAGTATTCCAGTGAAAGGATTCGCTGATTCTTATTATTTCAAAGCACAATTCAATTCAATTCAATTCAAAATGGTTTATTTCAAATAAAACTTTCATCGCGGCGTTTAGCCGAATTACAAAAGTTTACAAACAAAATTAATAACACATAATGTAACATTATATATTGAATTTGAAAAATAAATCAGTATAAATACGAGAAATATAGCTTATTGCAACATATGGAAACATAAATTAGAAAGAAATCTGAATTAGATATTCAGAGTCTACTGATTTCAGTAAGCCTATATCTTTGCATTTTGCCCAATTACGAAACCTACCTTTGCGCATTTCTTCGGTCTCACGCTATTTTGTATTTTAATGTATGTTTCCATTACTTGAACTTGAAATTTCAAAATAAAGACAGTCTTAGTTTTAGCATTTGGTGAAAACAAGAGGAGAACTCCTTGACTTGATATACGAATAACTTAGATACCAAATCAACATACGCTTCTTTCAGTAAAATGATTGAAACGTATTGACTCAAAGAGGGGGAGAGACAATCTTGTTCAAGATTAACAAATCTGTTTACATTTTCTCCAATCACCACTGTTTCTTCCGGCTGACATGAGCTTTTATCATGTGTACACATGTCATAAGCACACCAATCACATGGCCAAGGACTTGTTACACAAGAGGAACAACTGCAAGAAACATATAAAAGAAATAGCTGGAAATTATACGAATTTTACGAATTATACGAATTATACGATGTCAAGTCTGTGATGCTAAGAATTAAGAGTCTTTGCTTGCGTCTACTACCTATCTGAAATTAGATTGTACAACACATGCTTGGTGAATATTGTGACGCAGTCAATATTTTACATTAAACCAACCTCTAAAATCCAACTCTGGACTAAACATAACCTTATATCTAAACCTAACTTAACACTCATTTACAATCCTAACTCCTAACTCTATTTCTTTGACGAAATAAGCCGAGAGCAATTTTTGGTCGAAGCAGATGTTGGGCCGCCCGATTCATTTAATATATTTATAGACATTGCACTTTACAACTCCCATGAAAATGTTTAGCCTGTAACATGAATGTTTGGATTTGTAGCTATTGTTAAGATAGAAGAGAAAGCCGCTTGCGTATATGAAGTAGGGCGAGAGGGGAGGACAATTTTCCCACATTATTAAACCAATCGCAATGGAATAGTAAAATCATATTACATCAAATGTATTATTTTAATATTCATGATATTTCCTCTGATCTAAGCTACCATAGGATTGTCAAATCTTTTAAGTAGGCAGTCCAAGTATGGGACAAATTACCTTTCACTTGTCCAGTAATAAAATCAAATTATCTTTGTTTCATGAAAAAAAAGTTGGCATATTACAAAGGTAGAAACCAAAGAACCTACGATTTAAGATGGGTGCAGTCAACGATATAAAATCCGTGCTGACGAAGCTTAATCCAGTTTCCGTTGAGACAATCGAAAGTGTCAATGTTACATGGTCCGCTGGTGGTAAATAAAGAAAGAAGATCTAGAATAAGACGGTTGCAAAAGTTGTCAACTAATGTTCTTCAGGGATATGTGTGTAAACATGATTTTTTTTCCTCGATATCTCCCCCCCCCCCCCCCCCTCGATATAAAATAAAAATCAGTATCATTTAAGGTAAATTGAAGAGAAAAAAAATTATGGAGAAAAGGAGAAATTCTGAGATTCTTAGTGCAAACTAAATGTAAAACTAATGAAAAGGGAAACCACGGTATGCTACAAACGTGTGGTTTATTATACATCATATGAACCTTCTTAATCTTTATTGGATTTTCTCCAAAGTTTTGATGGTCTCTTACTGCTCTTCTAGTCTGTTAATCATAGGTTTATAACGACAGTCTTTGAAGGTTAGGTCGGGGGTTTAAACTTTGAAGTTATGTAGCCATGCGCCATACTGTGCAATGAACTTCGAGAGTCGCCAGCTGATAGTTAAATGATGCTTTCCTTGGTTTGGCGTGCTTGTAGTGAACTTTGATTAATGCTACGTTTACACTATGTTCCCGGCGGCCACGGCAGCCCCGTTTGCCCGAAACGTAGTGCGCCGTGGGATTTAGACCAATTTTATCTCTGGATTCAAGTTTTGTTACGTCTTGCCAAGTTTTCTCACGGTCTACCACGGTATCCGTGACGGGCCGTGGAGGCAAGGGGATGCTTGGTCCCGGAGGCTCCAAGGCGCACTACGGTTCAGCCCGCGTTCTACCACGGATGCCAGAACGTTCCCTCCCGGCCCGTCAAGTTCTGATGGGGTCCCTCACGTTTCCCACGTTCTGATCAAGGTCTGACACGTTTTTCACGTTCTGTCAAGGCTTTGTACGGATGAAACGTGGACGCAGGGCAGCTTTGGAGCACGTTTGTGCCGGCGGTATAAAAAGAAGGTCTACCAAGCAATAGCAATCATGGTATCCTGAGACCTCGCGTTGTGTCAGACCGTAGTAGAACGCAACGCGCCGTAGCGTGCCGGGCGCTTAAACCGTTCCACTACGGACCACCCCCAAGTTCTGTTACGGCCTATCACGGACTGTCACGTTTTGTTACGTTCACCCCGGTTTATTACGGCCTACTAGGTTTCTCATCCGCACCGTGACTGCCGTGGCAAATTTTTTGACAGTTTAAAAATCTGACACGGTATCCACGGCAATCACGGCCTGTCACGTTTGCCCATACGGTCCCCCGCGTTGTGTCACGTCAATCCCGTTTCGTCCACGGTGGCCTGAAACGTGGTTGCCGTGGCCGCCGGGAACATAGTGTAAACGTAGCATAATCGTTGTGAACTGTGTGAACCCTCGTCGTGGTAAGTGGATCGTTCGTTATAACTTCGAGGTTTCCCAAACTTAACGTTTAAATAATGCAGATCTTTTGTGAACATTTTGCGTTAAAAAACAAGAATTTTGTCAGACAATTTAGAACAGTGAGAATAGTGAGAATTCGATTTAAAAAAGGAAATAATTGACAAAGAGATACCTAATATTTTCCCCTACCTTCTTCTGGAATCGTTGGCAACTCACTCACAGGAGGAGTTACGCATATGACTGTATTGGTCGTAGTAGTAGCAGCATTGACCGTGTAAGAGTCGAAGGCACATTGGTATTGATGGCTGTCTTTGAGAGCTGGTAGCTGCTGAATGGTTAAGGTGATCTACCGCATGTAAAGACAAGATTAGATTTCATGTCTGGCATACAGAAGAAGGAGAACATACTCTGTATACTATAAAATGTATAACGAGGTCGAAATCTCATTTCATTTCATCGACTTTGTTGTGTCTTACGTTTGTCGATTGTTTAATAAATAAAAGACAATTTTTGTTTGACCTGTTCATGTTCTCCATAGCGAAATAAAGTTGTTCTATTGCACTGTGATTATATTTGGAGAATTAATACTTGAAGCATCAAGGTCATCTCGACGCATAATCCAGTAGCCAATACTCCTATTTAAGGGAAGGCGTATTAGAATTCCAGCCGAGTCTCTAGTTCTGTTTATATCGTGATTGAAATTTCATATTCAGCGGTCCAAAATTTTGTGTTTGTTTTTATGGACATGGAGTCCCAATTTATAATGAGGTCAAAATATAATTCATTTCATCGACTTACGTCTTGTTCTGTTTCTTGATAAGGCAGTCTATGATCAGGTTGGAAATATAATATGGATACACAATGCAAGGCATTGTAAGACAGCCATCGAGTTGACTCGTCAGGGAAGAGGCACGCCTCGTATCGTGTACATCTTAAAGAGAAAAGGGTGTGGGAAGGAAGAAAATGATAAATAGAAATAAAGATAATTTGAGAAAGTGTTTTCTTGTAAACGTAATAAGTACAAAATTGTATATAGATATAAACATAGCAAAAGTGAAATCAGAGTTAGTTGTTGTGTGTTAGTGTTGACAACGCTTTATGGATTCCTCATCCTCTTGCTGTGTGGAAGTAAACTCAACATAACATATTTAAAATCTCCTTAATTGAACCCAATGGGAGAAGGAGAAGGGGAACGGAAAATAAGTCATCATTGTCCTATGCAATGCACTCACCTCGCCTCTAGAGTACACCAACCACAGTAAGGGTCTCCATCATTTCCTCCATCCCCACCAATGCACTCCTCACAGCTCTGGTACTGGCCACAGTTGACTAACTCTAACATGAGAACCTGTTTGTTAATATGCAACAAAAAAAAAACTATGAAATATAAAGCATTTGTAAACATTTCAAAAGTCATATGGATTCTGACATCAGCTGTAATAACCAAAATATCTATGATAACTATCTGGAGAGTCTTACCTTTGAACCTTGGTCTGAACTTGTAGCAAGGGTAAGCTGCTCTTTCGATTCATCAAGGAACATCTCTTGTAAGACAGATCCACCTCCAAGAAAGACATCTTCATATACGTAGCCAAATGAACCGCTCACTACGTTTAACTATTTATAGAAATCACAAACAAAACAAGGTTTGGTTGTTTTTATTTTGTTCCAAATAAGTAATTGAAATGTTCAGGGTATTAAAGAAAAGAACAGTCTACTACCAGGAAGGCAGTGGTAAAATAGATAAGCTCACCTATTTCACATCGTAAAATTGTAGGCCTAGTAATTTTTAGAGAAATACAATTTGAATATTGAGGGTTCATTAATACGAGAAAATTACCCTCACCTACAATTGAAACATCATTGAATTATTTAAAATTATGACTAATGGAGGGCATAAAGTAATTCAAATACTTTGAACGTAGCGATGTACCATGGTAATCTTCATGTAATCAGGCATATAATCGATCAGTACTCAAATGAAATATCAATATTTATTTTTTAAAATTCTGACTTAATGTTTTTAATAATTTGGTATTACCATTGAAAAATAAAAATCACATTTTGCTGAAATTGTGTTTATCATTTTATGTAAATTTGTATCGCCGATAAATCATTTGTATGACAAACATACTCAAGACATCTATCTTGTCAAAAAAAAGTCATACTTTATATTTAATAAAGGTACACTGTAGACTGGGTAAATGTATTGAAACTTATCTGGTGGATACATGAAATGTATGTTTCCAACAAAAAGAGATAATTGTTTACAATCTTGTCCATTGATTTGTCATGGCATCGTACAATATAGGCAGGTACATTTTCTCTTAATGATCTATTTACATTCGGAAGGTACCAAACCTTATGGAGTTTCCCTTGCTCATCTCCTATGAATGCCACTGTGTGCTGTCTAGCTACGGTTGTCACTATGGAGGTGGGTATCACATCAGGAATGGTGATGATTGGTGAGGCAGAGAGGGGGACCGTTCCACTGGCATACTGGTGGATAAACGGCCGATAACCATCTTCTAAATAAAAGGCGGTACATTGGACTGAATCTGGTGGTGTGAACAAAACCTGTCATGAAAAGAAAAGGAAAAGATTTATCACATTTTAGAAGAAACACGGATCTATTAAGCCCTTGCATATGTAAATAACTGATATTGCGCGATGTCTCTCTCTCTCTCTCTGTGGTAAACATGATGGATATCACTTTTAGAATGGTGATGATGGGTTACAAATACTGTTCTACTCACTGTATATCTTAACACATTAGACTGAACCTGACAAAATGAAAGCAGGAGGATACTTCCAGAATGAACGCCAAAATTCATTAGCAATACAAGCTAAAATACATTGCGTCACTAAACTTGTTTAAACGTAAAAAGCTGAACATATCTAGTCCCCACTAGCACGTAACTTTTAGTATCAAACAATGGCGAAGGCGCAGATAATGTTGTGAAACCGAATTTGTTTTCCTTGAATAATTATGTTTGTTGATTTTTGTAATAGTTAGTTTGAAAGGTAACAAAGGTTGTTGGAAGTGGAAGTACAATGGATTTCAAGACTTAACCCTTGACACCCATGAGTTGGACACCCACAACATTTACAATGCCTGATCGATATGCTCCACTGCTCGCCATATGTTTTTATTCGTATCCGAACATCTACCCCCGGCCCCCTGGACATCCACCCCCGCATAACCGCCACCAGTCAGCTTCCCCCTTGGACAACTACCCCCTAGGGCAACCACCCTCTAGAACGACTACCCCGCAGGACAACTAACAGAGGACAACTACCCCCCGGAAAACTACACATAGGACAACTAACCCATAGGACAACTACCCCATATTGCTCTGGTTGTCTCATTTTCTAGGCAATAGGCATATAGGCAATGGCGAGCTTGCGACCTATTTTGATGAAATTACGGTGGGTGAACTTTCAAAAGTCAATGAGACATGAGGGTTCCAATGAACGAGCTAGTGATAACGTACGTCGGGGTAGATGTGCTTTTCGTTTAAACAAAAAATGAATTTTTAACGATTTTTTTGTTGGGGGTAAACGTCCATAGAATAACATGTTAGGCTGCTGACTCTGACGATAGGGGGCGTTGTCAAATGAGACTAAACGGAGCTATATGCTGGACAGCTACCCCTTACTAGGACAACTACCCCTGGAAAACTACCCTACCCCGAAACAACTACCGCCTAGGATAGTTTTCAGGGGAGTAGTTGTCCTAGAGGATGGTTGTCGTAGGGGTTAGTTGTCTAGGGGAAGTTGTCCGGGGGGTAGTTGTCCTAGGGGATAGTTGTCCGGGGTAGTTGTCCTAGGGGTAGTTACCCTATGGTAGTTGTATGGGGTAGTAGTCCGGGGGTAGTTGTCCTGGGGTAGTCGTCCAAGGGGGTGGTTGCCCTACGGGGTAGTTGCCCTATGGGTAGTTGTCTTACGGGGTAGTTGACTGGGGATTGTTATCCGGGGTGGATGTCCAGGGGGGTAGGTGTCCTAGAACCGTTGTTATTGTATTATTTGTTTTTAAAGTTGAATCCAAGTTAAGAGTAACTGTGCATGCAATGGTTCTAGTTTCAATCATGCTCAGTTGGACTACTATTTCGTAAATTAAACGATTACGAATTGACTCGTAATTTGGATCTGGAATGGTTAATTGGGTTACCAGACAAACCTATCATATATATTTGGCTATATGTCACGCGAAATTCACTACTCGGCCTCGATACTTTTCCCTATGGTTTCGTCCCCGACCGATCAATATTGCAGGACCGCATACTGTAAATTGTATGTGTTTTTTAATTTTAAGACAAATCTATTGCAAATCGATTATACAACAAACCTTTATTCATCCACGGTACACATTGCGGATACTACTGTAAGATTTCCTTCTGTTAGATTAGCTAAGAAAAACTGACACATTATTACTTTCATATTTATGTTAACTTTATTTTACACTGACTTACTGGATATTCACGACACATGCTGTTACGCAGGTAACTGTTTGCTGTGCCATTGCTAGTTCCCTGAAAACATCCTAAGACAGCTTCTTCAAATCTCTGCTGGACATCACTCATCTTATAGACACAGAGGGCAGATGAGCCCTCTTTTGAAAAGACCGAGTACAATAAGGCATCAGTACTGGCCATATTCAATGAGTCAGCTAGCTGGGATCCTGTTGGTCCTATATGAGCAGATTGGATCATATTGTAAGATCCACACTGTAGCTCTATCTCTGTGTAAGATGCAAAGTCTATATCTAATGAATTACGACACAGACGTCCCAAGTACGCATTGTTTCCTCTAGATATGAAATAGTACAGATAATCATTGTTAACTATCAGATATTTAAATAAACTCGCCGTGGTAATTACTCCAGATCGCGTTATTCTTCGATATACATTTAGTTTTGAAAGCGTGTGCGATGAAATAAAATTATTTTGGCTACCGCTGACGCCTGTGAAGAGGTAAAAGCTTCCATTTGCAGTACCCTCACCATCTGTTACAAAGTCAGCACCCAGAACAACAGCTCCAACAGTAGAAACATCTTCGGTTGTCACAACTTGTTGATCATTCCCTGAATTATACCTCTTTACATCATGTGATATATTACTTAAACTTCTTGTCTCACAGTAACCGTCACAGCCTCCACAAGTGATGAGAGTGTTCTTTTGACGTGTTGTCACCACAATTAGGAGTTTATTATCATTAACATTCACTTCATTTGAATCAATACACTTTCCAGTATCCTCGGTATGTTTCAGATGTAGTTCCGAGTCGAGTTGGTAGAGCCTCTCCCGTGCTCCAATATAGACATCTCCAGTGACGTTGTTAATGGCGACGTGGTTGAATGGTAGGGTGGAGTCAGAGTCAGGAGGGGTAAAGGATGATACTAGGTAGGAGGAGAGAGGAGCTGATTGGATGGACCGAGGGTGGCATGATATAAGGATTAGAAAGCGCAGAATCTTTCCCATCTCCTTCCAAGCCATGCCTGAAGAAACTTCCAGCACCGCAGGCTTCTATGTTAATATAATCTGTGGAAATCAAAATAAGAAACATTAAGAATAGAATGGATATAATTTAATAAAATAATGAATTTTTTTACACTGCAAAGTCTTATCATCATCAATGCTGTTCTTCCTGGGGGCCCTGCAATTAGCATTACCTCACCAATTGCCATCTATGTACACCTGGGTGGAGGGTGGCAAATGTGGAATAATGTCTTGCCAAAGGGCATTAGCTCCGGGCAGGGATTCGAACCTACAACCCTTGGATTGAGATTCAAGTGATTGAACCAAGTGAACGAAGTCGATTACACCTACCAATACTTCAGGTACTTTAGAAAGCCTCAGGTACTAGGTGCATAATTATGTGGATACTAACCATAATCAATTATAAAATCATGTGCAATGAATTATCCTCGAGGTGGTATTTTCTGTCTTAATTATCGATGAGCAAATATCAACACATGGCAGAAACGTTGATAAAAAGGACGTCATTTGATTTCTTCCCCAAAAATACAATGTCACACTTTACATGACAACCTTTCAGCCAACCTTTAACTTCTTTATCTTCCAGAAACCAGATAATCGTCACGCCGAGGATACTCATGTATTTTTAAGATTACCATTAATTTCTATTCAAATCGGTTCATATATTTACTAATATCTAGAAAAGATTAATATATACAAAATGTTGGGCATATCAGAAAGGGTAAACCCAGTTTTGGTAGATTCCAATCTAAAAACATTGGTTTTGTACATTTGAATAGAAAATGTGACAATGTCAAAGCAGACTAAAAAAAGACTCATTTACAAGAAGAATGAATTATTTTCTTTTTGTTATTCTGGAACAAACCTGGTTTCTCTAGCATCCTTTGTGTAAGATAAGGGCAATGTTAATTTTGGGATCAATTTTTCATGAAAAATCCTAAATCCTTCCAGTTTTGATATGCTGTTGGAGACAAAATACCTTACGCACCTTACGCATGTGAAATGGTGCATTTGACAAGTGAACATAGAAAAGAATTAAATGAAGTTAGCAGGCTGTTTGAAAATAATTCAATGTTATTCTGTGGATTGAAACAAGGTACTGTGAAAGCAAAGATACATTGGATCTCTTTAAACAAAGAAGCACCGAAACATGAAGCAAAATGTAACCTTTTAAATTATTACAGGCAACGGTAAAACATGAAATATGGCCCGACCCACATTCCGTGCATCAGTCCAAAATTGGTACGAGATTTTGACAGCACTTTAAAAAGATCTTGGTGCTCAGTCATCCGTGGCAGAAAACATTGTGAATAGGGTATTATTGGACAGAAACAGGTAACTCTGTACCATGACATAGAGTCACATTGATTATAAACTTTTAATCATAGGCTACCAAAGTTAGGTACACTTTTTTGGGGTACGCACTGTAGTGCATTTTCATCAGATGCAGAAATGTTATGCTACCAAAGTATACACCTTAATCATGGTACGCACTGTAGTGCATTAACGTAATTTGCAGAAAAAGTGAAAATATTTTCATTATCTAAATATATTAATGGTCATTCAATACTCACCCTTAGTGCTAGTTTCAACAGGAGCAAATGTCAAGTAAAATCGGTAATTCTCAGCAATCGGGTGGCGATGCTTTAATCTTATGTCAACCTGCAGTAGTTACTGAACATGCTACGATTAAAGTAACAGCACTTCCGCTTTTAGAATGTACCATTTCTTTACAGTAAGCGTTTCTATCTTTATCATAATTATACAGGAGCAGTATTCAGTATTTGAATAAGCATTCCTACTTTTCTGTTCATTTGATTAAGTGGTAATTTATTTATGTAGGCATAAATGATATGCGTGTAATCTAATAATGGGTAACTTGATAAAATACTACCCTATTTTTCATTTTTTTCCCACACCGTAATGGAATGAGCTCCTATTCATTAAAGGTCAAATGTATGGAGGTCTATAGTAACTAATGGTAGGCAACACCTGTGAGAGACCTTGTTAGTTTGACATTAATATACAATCTATTCCAAAATTTACTGCACACAAAACACAATGAAAGTTGACCTTGTGTCGTTCTAAATTTTGGAAGATGTAATTGTCCAACTTCTTTTTGTCTTGTGGAGTAGCTATGCTCTTTAATGTCACAGTACTGAGGACAAATGTTATATATTAAGCAGATCGAACATGAAAATGGAAATTGATAAACATGCATATTATCATAGGTCCACATAAAAGAAAAGACCTCACGAGTAAAAACATATTCTGTTTAAAAGAAAATTAAATTTTAGTCATTTTGTGTGTTGAAACAAATGAGGAAAATGTTATGACACTATGTCACAGTGATAAAACCGATTAAGCCAATTTGAAGTTCCAATTGGTATAGTGATGACAACTTTCAAAAAGTCAAATTCTGCTTTGTCCGACTTCATTTTTAACTTTCACTGATATGCTTCTGTGGTTGTAATGCTCTCTTTTAAAGTAGTTGTCTTTTAGGTTGGATTTTCCTTTAAGTGTAGTCTGCAAAAGTTCAGGGCAGCGATCAACAACATCGTTGAATAGGTATAGAAAATTTGTCACAGATGAGTGAATAACTATTGGCATGATCTGACGTCAAATTCCTTCATCGTGGGAACAACTAGCAATAGGCCATTTTCGTAATGTAACCAAATGTAATGCATAAATCTTTGTGAAGTGCCTCAATACAAATTATTTCATTCACCTGTTAAGAATAATAGTATTTCAATATACAGAATCCGAACTGCATACATTAGTTGTTGCCAGGTCGGACAAACATTATGGCTTGACCTACCTAGCAACACTAAATGTATGCAGTTTGCATTCTGACTATTGAAATTCTATTATTCTTATGAGGTGCATGAAATAATTTGTATTGAGGCAATTCACAAAGGCTTATGCATCAAATTTGGTTACATTTGTCGTTTTAAAAAAAAATCGATTCATGTGACCCTTGGAACCATGAAATGGGTTGTATTGTCTCATCTCCCTGTGATCAGACATGTGACTGTATGTTTATATAGCCTCCAGTTTCAGGAATGGTGTATGCTATGCATACATTATATATATATATATTTGTACAGGTGATGGTAAATAATATTTTGTAAAGCGATTTGTTCTATTCATAACATACTCGCTCTTTGTGATAATAGACCGGGAGAATGCTGATATTTTTATTATGATTATTTTTGTGTATGATAGCTGTCGGTTACCTACCTTTGATTTTAAATATGTATATCTATTTCTTGTTGTTTTGTCAACAAGATTTTCTATATTTATGCTTGATTCAAAGAATTTCGAATGGGGATGAGCAGGAAGTCACAGGACAAACTATTTTAGAGGAGGTTTTAAATCGTCGGAATAGTAACCCAACAACTTAACGCATCAAATGTTAGGAGAATCGAGAAGCGTGTCTTATCTCAAAATGAGGAAAGGAACTCATTCTCACGTTGTTCAACTTCTTTTTTTCACTTTGGTACATTGTATTATTGCCTAACATTGTTAATTTTGTTTCCTTCTCAATCAAGATACAGTCTATGACTTTGTATACATGCCGCATAACATGTCCACGTTAGGAAATGCATGGCTATGATTTAGAGACCGGTCACACCAACGATACCGACGCCAGACCGACAGCAGAACGATCAAACAATTATATGACCTCCCTCCAATGACCAAAAGATAGTTACCAGGCACAAACCCATGTTATTCGTAATGCGTAACTATATCTGCACTGATAGACTAGGCTGAGAGCAAAATACATTGACCCTGTACTTAAGGTGTTGCGGACAAAGCCAAAATATGACAGAGCTAGGCTCTGCTCAAGGCTTTTAAAAATTATCTTCAAATGTCAAATAAGATTCTGTGCCTACAGACAAAGGTAAGAAACGGTCGGTATGGAGGTCGGGTTTTGAGATGTGTACCCCACTTACATCGATGGGACCGAAAAAAGACCGTACCCAAAATTACATTTAACCGAATGGCAAATAATAGGTCGATACGGAGGTTGCTATAAAGCGGTTTTATAACCGAGTTAGAACGGGGGTAATGAGCATAATTTTTCTTTCATTTTTGCCCCCGGAAATTTGAAAATCGCAAAGACCGTTATTTTCGATCAGTGGGGGGGGGGGGGGGGGGGGGGGGGGGGGGGGGGGGGGGGGGGGGGGAGGTGTGAACACTAACTTACAAATTATATTAAAAAAAATAAAAAAATAACCAACAACAAAAAAATTAAATGTCCCATGCAATGCATAACAGCATTACGTAAAACTATTTAATGTTCTCGGATTTCAATAGATGGTGGACAAGGCCATTTAAATTACCCAGCGTTCATTTTTGTTAAATCCCGTCAGCACTAGTTTGGCCAGGGGTATTATACCTCCCTGCAAGGTCACTGGCAGGTGGTTATCTCATCTAATCAGCTCTCAATTAACCTAAGAAAAAATGGATCATGGGGGACCAAAAGGCATCGATTAGGCATTGTTTGCTATATAGAGGGCGCAAGTAGCTATAAGTAGTGCAGTAGGGCTTTAAAGCTTTTGCAATCAAACTAACCATTACATTATTTATATATTTCGCACATCCCAATTTGACAGGAATGCATACTGTACATGCATTAAAATTGTATTACGACAAAGACAACCTTGGTTTAATGATGATTTAATGATTTTGTATCTTAATAAAAATGCTTGTAGAATAATTGATAACAGCCCTTAAAACCATCGCATATCATACAGTTAAAATACCCTATAGCCTTTCCAACGCTCTTAGAGGTTAGGTCACGTATTTAAAGAAAATAATTAAATATCATAAGCGAGAATTCCATAATAGAAGTACAATTAGATCAAGGCATTTATTTATACCCGGATATATTTATAGTAAGGATGATTTCGATACTTTCGACTACCAGTCATTTAATTTCCTACAACGTAATTATTCATATATATATTATTATTATTGATGTTAGTATTATTATTATAATTATTAGTATTATCGTCATAATTCATTACTATTATTA